>CAUEEP010000449.1:0-180877 GCA_958450365.1 Mesorhabditis belari | reverse complement strand
TCTGAGCTGACGAGCTGACCGAGTTTCCTCTGAGCTGACGAGCTGACCGAGCTCTCTGAGCTGACGAGCCGACCGGAGCTCTCTCTGAGCTGACGAGCTGACCGAGCTCTCTCTGAATCTGCCAGATCGGGTGCAATTTTTCAGATCATAAATCGCTTCCTCGCATTAGCAGAATTTCTTAAAAATCTAATTCTTTATCACTTCAAATAAAAACTGAGTAAGCGATTGTTTGTTTTCTTTATAATGCAAACAGTCCACGGGTGAAGGAGTGCGGATCGGGGAGGTCGGGGATCGGAAAATTTGCATATCTTTTATATAAAGAAAAAATTTTGCATATATAAAGATCTAGACATCTAGATAATTTGGATAATTCTCATTCTCAAACCTTTTCGTGAACTCATCTTCGCAAGCCATTCGAATGCTTCGGGAGTGGCTGGTGAGTCGAAACGGAAGTAGCCCTTTGGACCCTGGAAAACGATTCGTTTTTGAATATTATCTTGATTTAAAGGCTTATAACTTTCTTTAGAAATAATATTATAAGGCTATCGTGTTTTTTCGCATTTTTCTCTTAGTTTTATCGAAAAATACGAGAAATTTGGTAGATTCAATAAAATGAATAGCTAGAATTGATTCGTTGACTCTAAAATGGAGGTTTTCAACAGTCTAACAGTTTCAATGAAAAGCTGATCCTAACAATTTATCGTAGACCTTTCTAAAATCGCTAATTGCCCTTTAGTCAGGTAAATTTTTACATTTACATTTACATCAAATTCTCAGAAGTCAGAAGACTATGCTATGCCCAAATTCCTCTGTGATCTATTTTTTGGCCTTAAATTTACGCCAGCCTTTCGACAAAACTTGAGAACGATGGGATTTGATATTTTAGATAATTATTGTAGATTCCATTAAATTATTGTAGATTATAATGCGCCCAGATTTCCTCCATACTTGTTGAATTCGATACGCCCGAATCGCTTCTCGAATCGCGAAGAAAACAAGGTACAGCCAAGGAAAAGTGGAGGCTCATCCAACGGCCTGGGAATTATTTTTGAATATATTTTCGTTTTTAAGAATATTTAAACAGATAATAATAAGATTAGCTACATCTACAAAACTATCTAGTCATTACAGTACAGCACAGTATTAACACAGTACAGTCCAGGTACAGTGCAGTTACAGTGCAGTCCAGTACAGTCCAGCAGGCTGTCCAGTACAGTCCATGAGAGCCCAGTACAGTCCAGTAGAGTCCAGTCCAGTACAGTCCAGTACGGTCCAGTACAGTACAGTCCAGTACAGTACAGTACAGTACAGTACAGCACAGCACAGCGCAGTACAGTGACTGTTCAGTGGGAGTGTCAGTACTAGTAAACTGAGCACATTCCAGTACAGTCCAGTTCAGTACAGTACAGTACAGCGTGGGTATAAGTACAAATTACTCTACTTACTACTCGCAAGTAGCACCGTGTGGATTCGAGGATCCTTTGAGGAGGGAAACGTGGTAATCCCTTGGCACATCGTACGGCTGACGGAATTTTGTACACACCAGGGCCTAGATTTCCGGGATTACTGTATAATTAATGTCTTGAATTAGAGTTATATGCAAATTCGATAAGATTTAGAGTTGTTACCCCCTTGATAAACGGATCCCATTCGCGCACTCCGGATCTCCTCCATTGTGAACAGACCGTAGCCCTGGAAAAGCTCATATAAAATGAGAAGAGCTATCAAATTGTGCACGGAAATTTGCAAACGCACTGTTTCTGGTGCAATGGCTTTTACGATTTCTCTGTTTACCTGTACAAAAGCGCCTTCCAATTTGACTGATTACGTCAATGGCAGGATTGAGCGAATCACCAATATCCCATCACAATGTGTGCGAGAGCCAACTAAATTCTTTATTTGTTGTATTCGATTTGAATTGAAATACTCCCATCCTACGACCCCCATGCACGATATTCTATCCTAACATACCCCATCCAACATACCCCATCCTATGGATACCCCATCCTATGGATACCCCATCCTGGTTTTATCTGGATACCCCATCCTGTGGATACCCCCAAATCCTGTGGAGGCTCCCATCCTGTGGATACCCCCATCCCATGGATACTCCCCCATCCTGGTAGAATGGGGTATCCTATAGATACCTTTCCATCCTACGATACCCCCATCCCTGCGGGTATCCATCCTTCGGATTTCAATTTGCATTAAAAAGGATAGCGCATCCCACACTGTTTCCAAGCGTTTCAATTTTCAACGAAGCGTTTCAAGCGCATCCCCACACCCCAAAATAAGAATAACGTTCGATTTCAACTGAGTTTTTCATTAGAATCTTTTGATTTCCCTTTTCAACCAAACACTTGTCATTTACGATCAACTGGAGAAAGAAAAGTAAAATCGTATCATTTCAAGCGCATCCCACACCCCAAAATAAGCATAATTAATTAGCATAAGCAAAAATTAGGCTCATTAAAGGGTTTATAAGGGTTTATGAATGTTATTCCGGTCTTTTTTCTTATGCAGAACTATTTAGATTTATAGATTCATAAAAACTAAGAAATAATCAAGATAACGATGAAATACCGTCTCTCTAATAGTAGAGCCGAGTTGATGACTATTTTACGGTTTCCAAGCTTTCGCAGAAGCTCAACACTCTAATCATCGTCAAGATCTCATCATCAGCTACATTTTCCGATCCCACATCGATAGGTTCTGATAAGCGGTTCTCGAGATTTCGAGGAATTTAGGCGAGGCTTAAGGGCTCAGGGCAACTAACCTAACTAACTAACTAATTAAACCAACTAACAACTAACTAACTATTAGAGAGAATATCGGTAAACGTTATTCTAGCGCTTGAGATTCTTTTAATTCAAATCAAACGAAAATCCAATTACCTAGCACAAAGATTTTCTTTATTTTAAAGAATTTTTTACTCACTCGATGATCACCCGTCAAGCAATCAATCTCGACTTCACAGCAAGCCGTTCCATAAACACAGTAGCCGAAAAGTTCCGCACCTTTTCCATTAAAGAAGTCAACTGGCTCGTTGTGAATGCTAAAACGGTGCTTTCAGTAAACCTTAAATAGCATAAAGCTTTTGTTATTTCTCCCCACCACCCTCAACTAGATCTTTTACAAGTACTTTGAAGCTTTCTTTTGAAGCCATCCCTGGGCATAATACCTAAAGATTTGCTCAAGCTCATGGCCTATATTAAACTCACATTCCAAAGCCGGAAGCCGACAACGAGACTCGATCAATGTGTGCAGCTTGGATCCAATCTTTCCATGCCTTTTCTTTCATTTTATCTTTATATGGCTGTAAACGTTGATTGAGTTGTTGACATGCGTCCTCGACAGCCACTCCGCACAAATCCGAGCCAACACTGGCAGCTGTTGGCATAGAGTTGGGCACCTAGAATAGTTGAATAAAAATTTCAAATCTAGATGAGAAATTTTGAAAGTAAATTGTAGACTTTTCAAACGTTTCACCTTATCTGTTGCAGTCTCTTCGACGTGAATCAACTCGATCGGGATATCCAAACATCTGGCGGCAATCTCAAGTATTGGTATTGGTATTGGTATTGGTATTGGTATTGGTATTGGTATTGGTATTGGGTATTGGTATTGGTATTGGTATTAGTATTGGTATTGGTATTGGGTATTGGTATTGGTATTGGTATTGGGTATTGGTATTGGTATTGGTATTAGTATTGGTATTGGTATTGGGTATTGGTATTGGGTATTGGTATATTTAAAATGTTGCTAATTAACAAAATCGGTATTGATTTTTGACCCTATTTTGAGCCTATTTTAATCCTATTTTTGACCCTATTTTTGAGCCTATTTTTGAGCCTATTTTGAGCCTATTTTGACCCTTTTTTTTGACCCTATTTTTGACCACACTTTGTATATAAGTCTAATACCCAATCACTTATCAATATCAATTGCTAAACTTTGCGCTTACTTGTAGAATTTTTGTATGCAAGCCTTGTCCCATTTCCATTCCACCGTGTGAGATCAAAACGGTTCCATCGGTGTAAATCAAGACAAGAGCTGAGGCCTGAATGAGAGAATCGTTTAACAGAAGCAAGAAGACAAGTTTATGATTGTTTTAACGTTTTAGAAAGATTTGAGAAGATTTGAGAAGATTTGTGAGGAATTTAAGCCACACCTGATTCATGAACTTCAACCCGAAACCGATTCCGAATTTCGTCGGCATCATGTAGAGGCCACGTTTCCGGAAATGATTCTTCCTGTAAGCATTGTGTGTTTCTCTTCATTTCCTTCCGAATTTACCTATTGAATTCCTGGACTTTTCCCTTTTTCTCTAAATATTGACTAATCTCTTTGCATTCATGCCATGTTCGACGAATATTGCACTTCCGTAAATGCATCCCAAACGGTGTCATATCACCTTCGTTATACAAGTTTTTCTCTCTCAACTGAAAAAAAGATATTTGAGAATATTGTGTTTTGTTTTGTCTCTTGATTCTCTTACATGCGTAAATCCTGTAATTGGATCCCCCCACCCTCTAATATTTAGGTTGTCCAATAAGTAATGCGTGTTACTTATTTCGATGTTACTCATCGAAACCAGCTTCATTCTATTATGACGGACTTCACTCTTTGCTCGGACGATGGAGAAATGTTGTTGATTGTTGTGGAGAATATATCGATTAATAAATAAGTTCTCTTTTGTTAATTTTGTGATATTTTGAAAATCGTGTCAAAACACGCATTACTTATTGGACAACCTAATATTACAGTATTTACGGTATCTATCTAAATTTGAATTTGTAAAATGTAATAGTACCCCACCCTCCCTCGTACCGTCGCGTAGTCGCAAAAGTTTTTTAGTATTTCATTTTTTGCAAAGCACCCGTACTTTCAAAAAATGCGTCTTTGGTATCAAAAAATAGCTGAAATTCAGGGCTATTCTTTGATACCTAAGCGCGCATTGTAGCGTAAACCAGTTCTCGTTCAAACGCGTTCAAAGCTAGACTACACAACACTCCGCACCGTCATTGTGGGGGCGGGGTACTATTACAGTATTTACGGTATCTATCTAAATTTGAATTTGTAATTAAATTTTAAAAGAGTTTAACCGAAATAAATGATATTTTTATTGACAACATTCCCTTTCAATCAATGCACTTTTGCCAGCAGAAGACTATTTTTTCGATTCCAGTCAAAAAAATAATAGAGCCTCGTTTTCCCATGTTTCGTTTTGCTGTTAAATTTTCAAGTGGCTAAAACCAATAAAAAACTAAAGAAAAAGTTTGCTTTTTGAACAAATTATTTGAATGTATCCTGATTTGGTAACTCGAATAGTGGTGTAAAATAGTAACCCACCCTCTAATAGTGCCCCACCCTAATAGTACCCCACCCTAGAGGGGGGAGGGAAAAAATAGTACCCCATGGGGTCCAATTACAGTATTTACGGTAGGATTGTGATCAAAATAAATTCTATTTTATCATGTTGATGATTCCTAGACGAGCAAATCTTATTCCAACCTCATCCACATCCAAATCATAGGTCTCCGCCAATTGTTTCATCAGTGTCTCCGTGCAAAAACATTCCCTAATTTGAAATATTGTTTGAAAAACGAGAATTTGGAAACCTGTGGGCCTCCAAATCCTCGAAAGCTGTATTCGATGCGGTGTTCGTTCGACAGATTCGCCCGTAAATGTGAGCGTTTTTGAATTTGTACACATTGTCGATGTGCACCATGGCTCGAGCTGGAAATGGGAATTGGATAAAAGCTATATAAAAGCTACAACTATTGCCAGTTGTTTTTCAGAACAGATTTTTGTAGGACCAGGCAAGTCGAAATCCAGATATTGCCTTGGTTCTGGTCTGAAACAAGACCAGGATCCGGATCTGGCTTCTGACCTTATCAGATCTGGGCTTTGGTCTTTTGATCAAAGCTGACTGACTTAGTCTGACTTAACTCTCTTTCTACTCTTTCTTTCTTTCCTCTTTCTTTTTTTTTCTCTTCCCCCCTTGTATTTCCTTTTCCTTCTCTGGCAAAAGATATCGGATAACTCAGTGGTTAGGAAAGCAAAACGATCTGCCAGGCCGGGTTCAATCCCCTCTCGGAAAATCTTTCTTCACCTTTTCTTTTCTTTCTTTCCTTACTTTCCTTCCTTTATTAACTGCAAGTCGTACTCGAGCTCTGGCCTTACCAGGCCTGGATCTGGCTTTAAAACATTCTCAGCTATATCTAAAATTCCTTACTCAATACACCGGTACTCAAATCAAGTGAATGTCCTCCATTTGCATAAGCTGTTACATCGTAGTCGATGAGGTGATTGTCTTCGGAGAGAGCTACCTGAAAACAAGGTGATAAGAATAGGAGAATGATGATCAAGCTTTAACTTTTGATCTTTATAATGTTTAATCCAACTTTTGAACTTAAGTATCTATGAAATCAGTCAGAAAGTTCAAGAGCTGAAGATTTTGGAAAAGGATTGACCATAGACTCTTTACAATAGGGCTCTAGGCCATTTAAAGCATTCATAGAAATCGATTTTCCAGTACCTTATAGTTGAAATTGAATGGATGTCTTGTTCCTGTGATCGCCATATCATCGAAACGCTCCAAGTAGAGACGAACCGGCTTTTTCAGTCTGAGAAAAAAATGGATTTCATATGTAAATTTCTTCTTACTTCATAGCCGCCAATGCACACGGTACAGCGATTAATGGACTCGCTGTTTCTTTGCCTGAAACATTGAAAGCTTTTGTTTGAGATCTTTTTGTATTTTGTATTTTGTAGTATTTTATAGTATTTTAGCATGAACAAACCTCCAAAACCACCCCCAATTCTCTTCACTTTGACGACGATTTTGTGACGCGGAATGCTCAAACATTTGCCGATTTCTGTCTGGAAATTAATGCATTTAGCTAAAGTACTTTTTTTTCTTTGTATACTTTGTGCTTACAACGTGTCACACACCGTTTCTAGTGCACTCAACTACACTCAAACGTTTGCTTCTAATAGCTTCAATGCTTTCGTGTCAAACACATCCAGCAAGTCCTTGAACTAACTTGGCTAACTTGGCTAATTCAAGGCTGGATGAAGACAAGGCTAAAAGTTAGATAATTTTGTTTCTTGCCTATAAACTGGATCAGTTTATAGGCAAGAATAGTCTAAAATGTTAGAATTAATCGAAATTTGATTCCAACACTCACTTGAACATCGTTTATTCCCTGTGTCGAGACGATCACCTCAAGCGCTCGATCCTAAAATTAAAAACAACTAGTACAACTTAGTACAACTAGTACTAAAGTTAAAAACAACTAGTACAACTTAGTGCAACTAGTACTAAAGTTAAAAACAACTAGTACAGCTAGTACTTGTTTAAAATGTTGCTAATTATAATTAAATAATCTGTTGAAAAGATTTTTCTAAACTATTATTCTGAAATCAAGTCATCAAATCAATCATATTATAAAAATCATCAAAAAATCCGAACCTCTTTCGGTATCACAATACAATTGTGCGTCTCAAAATAGAAATGTTCTTGTCCTCCCATTTTCACTTCTCCTTCGATCACTCGGGTGTATTTTGACCTAAACGATTTCTATGTGAATCGACCGAGTTTCATTTACCAATCATTCTTCTTCACCACATCATTTCCCTCATTGAGTTGTGAGTGTAATTGGAGTTCATCCAGTATCCAACTATCAGCTTTTCTAGCTTCCTGAGAAAAGCTTTATCAAAATAGATTTTAAGACATTTGATATGCGCCCCTTCCTCTTTGCCATTGGCAATTCAACTTTGAGCTCAAATTTCTTGCCATTCGGCTGTCTAATTTAAATAGTTTTTGTACCAATCGATAGAGAAAGACTTGGCGCATCTAATGATACCAAGAATATTTAAATTGAACAGTTTAACACGAAGATATTTGAGCTCAAAGTTAGATTGCTAATGGGAAAAGGGGCGGGTCCATCAAACCATCAAAATCTGCTCCAGTACAATAAAATTTCAAGCAGTTTTAGAAAATTCGACTCTTTTATTTTAAACTTAACTTTAAACACTCCGGAGAGTTCTATAATAGATTTGTTTCTACAAAAACTGTATTTGTGGTTTTGTCAGCTCCGAGCCAAACTGATATTTTAGTTACTATTTTTATTATTGAATAATTTGTGATTATTATTTGTCTATTCTTATGCAAATGTGTTCTCCCCTGTGCTTATCCCTTTCATCCTTGGATTGAGATCCTTGGGATTGCCTAGGAAGACAAGTGAGGCCTTGGGATTGCCTAGGAGGACAATTGAGACTCTCATTTGGGAGTCCCTCCTTCCCCCTTTCACTCATTTGTAATCTATTCGTCTTATCGTACTACTGTCAATAAAGATACATATCTTCCAGTACTGCATTACAGTATGCAACTGCAGTACAGGTCGGTCATTTCACAGGGACTCCCCTCTCTAATACGTTGGAGGAGTTGAGTTGGGTTGTCGGGGTGTTAGAGATGGCGGGATATCAAAAGGATCCACTCCCTTTAGCTTAACCCAAATTCTAGTCCATATCCGTTTATACCTAGAAACGAATAGTTTCTAGTTTCTGCAAAAACTTTTTGAGTACATTCACATTCAAATTCTATTCATTAATCGATATTCAAAATGATCTAATATCAAACTTTCTAATTACTCTAATTCTGAGAAATCTTTTCTCCAACCTCAATCGTGACAATCGGTTTCTCAGCCGTGCATTGTACAACAACAGCATTCGCTCCTCTTCTCGCCGTCTCGTGATCTCTCGCAACAATGATACCGATTGGTTGGCAATGATAGGAAACCTAAAAGAATATTCAATTACTGCTATTTTCAAATAAAATTCTTTTCTCTTACTCGATCTTTCGCGAAAATCGGCGTATCTGAGTGATGACCCATTCGTTCATTTGTCGGCAAATCAGAAGCATCAAAGAAAGCAATGACACCATCCATCTCTAGAGCCTAAAATCTTATGCTTCTTTTGACACGAGTTTCCTTTTTGGAGAGTCTATAAATCTCAAGCTTTACTTAAAAGAATTCTTTTATTAAACAGTTTTCTTGTCAACTGTAAACTATAACTTTTCAATGCCGTACTTTTGTCGGATCGACATTGTCAATTGTTCCACAAGCAATTGGTGCGAGGACAAGAGCTGAATGGAGACATCCTAAAGATTTGAATGAAGAAGATGAAGAAGATGAAGGAGATAAGGGAGATGAAGGAGATAAAGAAGATGAAGGAGATGAAGGAGATAAAGAAGATGAAGAAGATGAAGACTTGAGTACACCACTCAAAGACTTTATATAGTTTTACCAGCAATTTCGATATCCGTTGTATAGATGGCTTCTCCAGTTGTGTGTCTCTCTCCACTCACATGTTCGAGTGGTCTTCCCACTGGATCGTGAATCGGTTGATCTTTTGAAACTTCCTAGAAAATTATTAGGACCTTTCAGCTAAAAGTTTTAACAATTTTGAACTGACTATCGTCAAATTTTCCGGCACAACTGAGTCAATTTCCGCTTGTTTTTTCCGTTACTAGGCCAAAACTTTTGAGATCAATTTTGCCTTAAAATTTGGCTATATTTTTGAAACAAATTCTATACAATTTCAATACTTACATAAATACAAATTACAAGCTACAAATTACAAGATACAAGATTCTCTAAATTCTGAAAAAGAAAAACATTTCAAATGATAGCAAATTTGAAGTTTTACAGTCGAAGAAACTTCTGGCAGGAGTACGGGCAATTAGAGTGCTCAAACAGTGAATCTCAAACAATTAGAATGCTCAAACAGTGAATCTCAAACAATTAAAGTGCTCAAATACTGAATCTTTTTCTAAACAAACTTCATTATTTAATGATAATTTTTACCTGATACAATTGTGTGGCGTTTAATGTATGCGGAATCGTGTCTCCGATCTCGGTTTTCTCCACACAGTGATCGATAGAGATCTGAATGGATTTCTGAAGGCTTTGTTCACAATCTCGAACACAAAGCACACAATACCTGAAGATTTTTCGCAACTTGAAGGAAAAATTTGAAGAAAAAGGATAAAGTGAGCGTTTGACGGAATCTGAAAAATCGATTGTGATTGGGGGGGAAATTCGAAATTTCCCACCTAGCCATTCCACCGGGTACATCGGGTTTAAGCGTGAACTCTTCCGAGATCAAATTCAATCCCAAATCCAATAAAGTTTTGTCCCATTTTCTAAAGTATTTTTGGATTATTCTATCTATAATATATTTATAATAAATCTATAATATATCTCTAATATATCTACCGTAAATACTGTAACAGCCCCCACCGCCCTCGTACAGTCGCGTAGTCGCAAAAGTTTTTTCGTATTTCATTTTTTCAAAGCGCCCGTACTTTCAAAAAATGCGTCTTTGGTATCAAAAAAATAGCTGAAATTCAGGGCTATTTTTTGATACCAAAACGAACATTGTAGCATAAACCAGTGTCGAGAAAAACTCGTTCAAAGCTAGACTACACAACACGCCGCACCGTCATTATGGGGGTGGGGTACTATTATAGTATTTACGGTATAATATATCTATAATAAATCTATAATAAATCTATAATACATATAAAATTCTCTAAAAACCAACTTTCCAGCGAGTTTCTCAGCCGTTTTCAAAGCCAAACGCGTGAAAATGTCCATTCCACCGTAGGAAATCGAGAGATTGTCGACGAGTTGCGTTTTTGGATTCATTTGGGCTCTGGAAAAGTTTAAATTTGAAGAAACTGAACGATTTGAATCATCAAATAAATAAATTTCTATTTAAAAACAATAACCTAAACGCTCCGGTCACAATCGCGATGTCATCCTCGCGTCGTTGCGCCAATTTGTAGGCGTAGAAATGCTCGTTCTAAATAGAAATACGTCACTTTTGACTAACCCGTTTCCCAGAATTCTTTGAAATAGTAATTCTTGCCCTTTTCTCCTATAGCCTGAGCTTAAACTATGAGAGAAGCGCGAGAGAATATTAGCGACCATTCATTCGCATTGAATGAATAATACTTAAAAATGGTTTTTAGTTGTTTTAAGGAAAACAAAAAAGATTTGACGGTAAGCCGATTCGAACCGGCCTCATTAAGGGCCGCACGCGGGCACACTATCCACTACACTACGTCGCTACGTTTGGCGGGAAGCAAGAAGGCCTATATAAACTTGGACAATGCGACCTAAACTTCTTTGCAAGATAACTCGTGATACAGAGCTCTGTTAGTGAAATTAAAATCAGATTTGAAATCAGCGTTTGAAACTCTATCAGATAAGCTAGATTTAAAAAGGTTGACTTAAGTTGGCGCTATTCCCTAGTCAAATCCAGGTTGATCCAGGTTTGACTTCTGGTTGGCCCAGAGACTTGTCGGTTTAAACTTGTTTACTTGTTTACTGTTTACTGAGCCTTGTGAACTCACTGTGAACTCACTTCACAGCCTTTCACAGCTCACAAAACTGTGAAAGGCTTTAAAGCCTTGTGAACTCACTTCATTCGAGAAAGGAACGATGACCGCTTTCACAATTTCATCCGGTCGAATCACCGTTTTGCGATAACCGATGAAGAATTTCTCGTCGATGGTCAGCGTTCGTTCGCCGCGTTCCTCAGAGTCAAGAACTACCTAAATTTATAATATTATTTCTTCTTAACTATTCGAAATTCGAAATATAAGTTATTAGGTTGAAAAGAAATTTCTCGGAAAAAGCTAATTTGACTGGAATTTCTTCAAAGCGAATCCACCAATTCAAGAACATTTTCTTCTATTATTTACTTCTATTTACAAGTCAACTCCAAGAAATTACTCGTGGAGCATGAGCATGAGCATGAGCAATACGCTTTCTAATCTATATTTTTGGCCAACTGAATGCGACCAATTGCCTATTCATTAACCCATTAAAAGATTGTCTAAAGGTTGATCACTCAAAAAGTGACCAAATCTTTTTCTACCAAAGCTAAAGAAATCTCTTTTTTTTACCTGAAGCCCATTCTGCTTTTTGTTAAAAACTTTTTGAAATAAGTTCATCAAAAAATTTGGGAAGAATTAATGGCTTCGTTTTTAAGAAATCACCGTCCAATCTTTCTCCAAGAACTTTCTTTCCAAACTAATATATAAAGCTTGATCTGTTGCTTGCTTTCGACCTTTGCTTTCGACGCCATCCATATCGGATTCAAATCGGAGATTGGTGAAGCGGTGGCGATATTGCCGGCCACACTCTGGAAAGAGAAAATGGATAAACTCAAGTCGAACTCAAGTCGAACTCAAGTCAAACTCAAGTCAAACTCAAGTCAAACTCAAGTCGAACTCAAGAGTCAAATTGAGACTGAAACCCAATGATCATTTCATTTCTATCAAAACCTTGCTAAATATCAAATCAAATCGATTCCGAAAGCACAAAGTACACCTTTCAGAATCGATTTGATATCTAGCTATACTCACCGCCACATTTCGCACATGTCTCCCAGCAAACCAATGCAACATCTCAAGCACTGCTTTGAAGACACGCGTTTTTGATTCTAAAGTTTCCTCTGTACATTAAAATTGATTTATCTTCTAAGATTCTATCAAAAACTTGCTAGATATCAAATCAAATCGATTCTGAAAGGTGTACTTTGTGCTCAAAGCTGTAAACAAACTTCTTCTGACGTACTGGCTCTCCTGTTTTTTCTATAGCGGAAAAATGAAAAATCGCGTAAGCCAGGGAGCACAAAGTACACTTTAAAGTTCAGTACCAGGTAAATCCTTTGAAAATTCATTCAACGCGTCCTCCATTTGACTCAGGAGAGTCCAGTTCCAAGATAGACTCCATCATCGGTGAGGTGATGCTCGTGCAGCTCGGGAACCTTAAAAAACCTAATTTAAGCTGATAGAAATATCTGATAGATATTTAGACCTTAATATTCTAATAGATTATATATAGAATTCTCAAAATCTTCTCCCTCAAACCTGTCTCGGATTGATGACCATCTCCAAATTGATGAAGCGAAATTTCAACTCAATAGCTAGCTCCGAGTTCCCCGAAATGACCCGTGCATGTGGATGCTTTCTAAAAAGTGTCAAAACTATTGTAATCTTGGCTCTAGTTTTTAGCAAATCTATCTACCGTATTTTCTCTAATAGTAGTGCACCCAAGCGAGCCGAGTTGGTGAGTATTTTACGGTTTCCAAGCTTTTGCAGAAGCTCCACACTCAAATCCCCGACTAGATCTCATCGTCAGCTACATTTTCCGACCCCACATCGATAGGTTCTGATAAGCGGTTCTCGAGATTTCGAGGAATTTAGGCAAAGCTTTTGGTGCACAACTATTAGAGAAAATACGGTAAGATCTATATCTTCAGTGAAGTCTCTCTATACCTATCAAATCTCCAGTGAAGTCTATCTATATCTACCAAATCTCCAGTGAAGTCTATCTATATCTATCAAATCTCCAGTGAAGTCTATCTATATCTACCAAATCTCCAGTGAAGTCTATCTATATCTACCAAATCTCCAGTGAAGTCTATCTATATCTATCAAATCAAAGTCTATCTATCAAATCTATCAATATCCCTTGTCTTATAGAAATAGCTTTTAAAAATAAAGTTACCTCTTTAACGCCAATAACATTGAATAATCGGTTGGTTGATACCATTTGTGACCGTTCGAATCGTGGAAAAATGATTGCTGGTGGAAGTTTTTTAACTGAATATCTTTAGGTGAAAATAATTTGCTTTTAAAAGCACCTTCAACTCGGGTGGGAAGATGAGTTCATGCGATGGATCGTATGGAACACATTTGGACATGTCGGAGAGCTTGATTAGCTGAATAGCGTTTGATTAGAGACGTTTTCTTTTTTCACGGATAGTTTAATAGAGTTTAATAGGTTAATTGATTTAAAAGATTTATTAGAATAAGAGATTTTAATGGATTTAATAGATTTAATTTAATAGACTTCATAGAATAGAGCTAATTTCAGCGTAGTTTTCTTAGGTAAACTTGGGGCCATTTCAAAGCTCAAAAAGTCCCAAATGTAATGAAGAATGGATATAGAATTCTAGAAAATGAAAAAAGCCAAATTTTTGATATAAACTAACCGTTTTCCTTTCACCTCCACAACCATCTCCACCATTCTTGCAACACTTCTCACCCATCGGACAACCGTTTTCAGTCACCTAAATTATTGGGTTGGTGAATTGAAAACTGGGAGACTTTGAACTAAAATTTATTCAACATAAAACCATGAATTCATTCCAAAATAATTTCCATTATTATTGACGACTTGTGCCCATTTTACAGGCAATTTGCGGATTCCTCTTTCGTAGTAGGATTTTGGTTTGTGTGTGAGACAAGTGTGAGACTCAAAAATGGAGGACTGGAGATGTCAGCTGTCAGCCCAGTTTGAGCACTTTCTTCAAAAGAAACCCATTTTGGTGTCAATAGAAAAGTTGTAGAGAATCAAAAATGAGGCTTATAGCCAAATTTCCAAAAAGATACACTTAGTAGTTTCGCTTAAAATGCAAGTTTTGTGAAAATTCCTAAAATTTGGCATTTCTTGAAAACCAGTTTTTGGATCGTTCTGAAAATTTGGCTATAAGCCTCATTTTTGATTCTCTACAACTTTTCTATTGACACCAAAATGGGTTTCTTTTGAAGAAAGTGCTCAAACTGTCACATATGACAATAGCCCGCAGTTTTCAATTCATCAACCCAATATTAAGCTTTTCGCTTTTCGTTTCTTTTTATACTTTCATTTAAAACTAACAAATGCATCAATTGAACTACGGTTTATTTCATTAGAAAGGCCAATTATCCAATTATTTTTCTCCAAAATAACATTAAAACGGTTTTCAAATGTCTTAAGTCTGGGTTTTTCTTTGAGAGCATTAAGAGCAGAAGTCGAGTAGTCAAAAAGTCGACTCGATGATACGGTTTCACCATTTTGACATAAAGGAAACCTATCTTTAATATAATGTCAATAGACAAAAGATAGAGCATAAAGAGTTTAGTATATAGCTAAATTTTCATCGAAATTCATTCAGCCAATATCTTCGTAGAGGTTTTTAAAGAATTTTTTTACGAAAACCACGGTTTTCACTATTGAATTTGTGATTTAAGTGGACTAAATTTGACTTAAAAAGATCGAAATTGAAAAAATTGAACAAAAAGGAGCTTTTCTTAAGAGAAAATTATAGATTAATTGTGGCAAATTTGTTATTTTTGAACAAAATTATGAAAAGAAGCGAAAAGACTTTTTGAAAAGCTTAATCGATCAATTTTTAAGAACTTGATCAACAATTTTGAGTGCAAGTGCTATGAGAATTAAAAAAAACTATAGTATTACATGCTAATTTGTTTTTGGAAATCATTTTAGAAGTCATCTTTGTGGGGTTTTTTTTGCATTTTTCTTGATTTAAACCTTGATCTCTCCTTTCTCATCCTTCGCAAAGCTATAGAAAGCCTCTAGAATCGGACGATAACCGGTGCAACGACAGAGATTTCCTGAAAGAGGCAAATGTTTTCAGAAAATCTTTATAGTTTATAGATTATGGATTTATAGCTTATAGATCTCTAGCTTATAGATTTATAGCTTATAGATCTCTAGCTTATAGATCTCTAGCTTATAGATCTCTAGCTTATAGATCTCTAGCTTATGGATCTCTAGTTTCTAGATTCCCTATTCCCTAGAGCTACCCTGAATTGCTATATCGACATCGTCTTTCGTCGGCTGGGGTTTATTTCTCAATAGAGTGTACATGGCCATGATGAACCCGGGCGTACAGTAGCCACACTGAGAGCCATGAGCTCTAAATGAGTTTTAAATTGATTTAAAATAAGAATATGATCTTCGTCTATATATTGAAATGTTTTACTTCGTGAGTCTCTCCTGTACGGGATGAACTCTTTCCTCAACTCCGCGAATCCCCTCAACTGTTGTCACCGCTTTGCCGAAAACGCCGCAAACGGGCATTAGGCAGGAATTCGCCGAGAAATGTCTGTAAAAGTATCGTAATCCGTTTCCTAAAAAGTGTTATCTTTTAAAAACTATCGAAATTCTACGAGTTTTAAGCATTTGTTGTTCAAAAAAAATGGATTGATTGGCTAAAAAATAAGCAAAGTTAGCTTTAAAAGCTTTAAAAGCTTTAAATGTTTTAAATGTTTTAAATGTTTTAAAAAGCTTTAAAGTTGACACTTTTTAGAAAACGATAAAGAACACAGCCTAATTCTAAGATGTGTGATTAGAAAGAACCGTATTTGTTGGGAGATTGGATCGATCTCTGATATCATGACTGTACACGCTCCACATCCACCTTCATTACATCCGATCTTCGTTCCCGTTAGTTTCACTAAAATGCTCGAATGTTAATAGAATAATACTGCATGCAGGGATGGTTAAAATCAAAATTTCAGGCTCAATACCAGAAGCCTAGATTTTCGATTTTTGAACAGAAAGCTGGTCCTTTTAGGCCAGCGGCCGGTGCTGGGACCCGAACCTTCGACCTTTCACTTCCTAGGCGAACACTCTACCAATAAGCTACACGACCACCTGTCCGTTGCCGTTAAAGTAGGCCCTTATGCCTTACCATTGCTTAAATGCTTGAGATAACTTTTCGAATTGCTTGACTTGGCCATTTGCGACTTGTCGTATTCTGGCCTTGCCCAGCTTTGACCAAATCTTTCTTACTAGCTTTGAAGCCATTCGAAAATGCTTAACTAGATGGTATTTTTGCTCATAATAGATTTTCAGCCTTCAAAGCACACGAATTTATCGACTTACAGTGATCCCTTAAATAGTTGGCGAGCGTTGTCCTCGGATCGATCGATTCGTCGACAATCCTTTGCCCATTCACATAGAATATCAACGTTTGTCGATCGTATGCATCGAATTGATCCACTTCCGAAAGTCGTTTCTCTCTTTGACCATTCGGACTATCGTGACCTAGATAATTGGTTTTAAATAGAATTTAATTTGACTAAATTCAAAGCTTAAATTTAAGGCAAAATGTACACGCATTCTCCATTCTCTTACAACAGAATTGTCATAAGGAAATTAAAGGCTTTGTTTACAAAAGGCTGTGTTTACAAAAGCCTTTGTTTACAGAGATGCATCAGAAAGGGTGCGTTTACAAATTTCAAACAAAATCGATAACTTGAGATCTTTTAAAATGAGAATAAGTTTACCTGAATCGCTTGAATTCGTCGAGTTTTGGTGTCGTTTGATTGGCGGTAGAAGTGGCATCTCTAAAAATAGACATTTTACAAAGTTACCTTTTAGAAAATTTAAAACTTCCATTTGAATGTTTATCTTTCAAAAACGAAAAAAAAACTTTAGAAAAAAATGAAATGCAGTTAGCAAATAAAGGTGAAAAACAGAAAAAACCGCTTTTTTTTCGCTATCATTTTCAATAGATTATTCAAATTTTCAGCATTAATCAAAAAAAAAAGAAACATACAAAGATCTATGACAGAAATTTTCGAAGAAAAAGTCTAAGGGGGTCGAGCAAGTTTTGCGAGCAAAGATAAACTGATAAAACTCTAAAGAAAAACGTCATTGTGGAAAGGTGAAGCTTAAAGGATTGAATTCTTTTTAATTCTTTTGAATTCTTTTGATAGAATTCTTCTCTTTCTTTTCTTTCCTTCAAATTCTTTCAAATTTCAAAAATCAGATTACAAAGTAAAGAAGAATTAAAAATAAAATGGAGTAGTAATTAGAAAAAAAAAAATGGGAATTTCTTTAGCTGATTCGTGAACGTGAATCCAACAGTCGAACTAAGCACTCCTTTGAGGTCAATTGATATTTTTTTATTCTTTATTCTTTATTCTTTATTCAGGACATGAAATAAAGTACGCAAGATTTAAGTTTAATACATATGAATTCGAAAAAAGCTCAATAAAAAGAAACACGACATGAAATATTTGAGATATTTGAGTGCAAGATTTGAGATTAATACACATGGATTCTCACGCATAAACACGAAAAAAGCCCGCTAAAAAGAAAGACGATATAATGTATGTAATATATGGATAGCACAGATAAAGTCAAGAATCTAGAGCTTCAAGCTCCATCTACAGAGAATTTAAACGTTTCTTGACTATTGGACTCTTTCAAAACTCTCAAATTCGAATTTCGGATTCGAAATTCTGGCAGTTCTTATTGGAAAAGAGTTATAAACAAACTTATTGAAGGTGAATGGAATTTCTAAAACTAAGAATTTCTAAAACGAAAGAACCTCTCCTTGAATTAACCGTGGGATTAACTTTGAATAAATCTCAAAAAAGAGGGATATTTTGCCTGCTCTTTACAATTTTGAAACTAAATTGAGAAAATTTGATGTGAAATTCGAATCCGACATCAATTTTTCAACATTTTCATCAAAGTAGAAATTCAAATTCGATTTTTCCTCAAAATTTTCTCTTCAATAAGCATCAAAAGTTTGTCTTTGTGCTTTCAAGAGGTGTTCTTTATGCTCAAAAAAAAAAAAAAATCGAAACCCATCCTTTCTAGTGCATTTTAATCTTTAATTTCTTACAGATTGAGGTTAAAATTAAGAATTCTAATGCACCAGAAAGTGTGCGTTTGCAATTTGTTAATAAAATTCAGTTAAAGTTTCTTAAGAAATGATGAAATCGAAATGAAATATTTGGAAGGAATAGACAGTGAATTTCCCAAGAAAAAAAGATTAAGAAACAGAAGGGAAAGAAATAAGCTGATAATGTCTTCTTGAAATTCTATCGATTCTGATTTTTCATATCTTATCAAGAAGAAAAACGAGAAAAGGAGACAATTATGAGATTATGAAGAAAAAGGAGACTGATCGGGGAAAGGGAAAGGCAAAGGAACACGTGACCTTTTATGAGCAAAAGGGGAAACTGTTCATGTAAGTAAATAAACAAGTTAAGGAAAAATATTTTTGTCATATCATAATGAGAGTTACTGAAAACTGGATAGTGATCAAATTGATTTCGAACTGATTTCACTTACATTTCCAATTGATTTCACTGACAATTTGTGAGCGAGTACCTTAATGTGTTTTCTAAAAGATCTCATACTTAACTCCCTCTGGAGCCAGGGAGATCAGCTGCGTTGTGGTGTAATGGTGAGCACAGTTGGCTTGTAAGCGGAAGTCCGCTGGTTCGAGTCCCGGTAGTGCACAAGCTTTTGGTCTACCCTAGTTTTCTAGTTCTGCCACCTTTCAATCCTTTTTTCTACGCGCTGGTTAAAGATAAAAGTATGTGTGATAACTCAAAAAAATCACCCATCCTCTCTACTTTAATTTGATACCAAAGCGAGCCGAAATAAAAGTACTGGTGTCGAGATATGAGCGGTTTTTTTGAGTGTAAGTGGCAAAAAGAGCCGATTTTTCATCATTTTTCAATCATTTTGTTCTAAACTCTGGTTAATGCTAAGAATATGTGTTATATCTCAAAAAATCACCCATCCTCTCTACTTTAATTTGATACTAAAGCGCGCGGAAATAAACGTACCGGTGTCGAGATAGGAGCGGTTCTTTAAGCGTCTCCAGAACCTGAAAGTAAGACATCACTTACAAGCCATTTGATGGTGTTTATTCAATTTGAAACATTCATTTTATGTTTTTCAATTTCCGTCGCAAGCTTACAATGGATTCCTTCAATTTCTTCGATAAAGAATAGATGTAAACCTAGAACAAATAGCTTGGAAATCTGTTCACCCTATTAACTTTTTTTTGAGTAGACAGATTTTAATAAAATTTTCAATTTTTCTTAGTTGGATAGCATAGAAAAATTGGTATTGATCAGATTTTTAATTCTTA
Source organism: Mesorhabditis belari (assembly GCA_958450365.1). Classification (NCBI taxonomy): domain Eukaryota; kingdom Metazoa; phylum Nematoda; class Chromadorea; order Rhabditida; family Rhabditidae; genus Mesorhabditis; species Mesorhabditis belari. Next base: position 161,104 of record CAUEEP010000449.1, on the reverse strand, counting down.
AAAAAAATCGATTTTAAACCCGTTGTGGTGGCTAATAATAGAATCTATTATTTACGGTAGGTAATTATCCTTTCTTTTACCCTTTCTATCGTAATCTTTCCCTCCCAACCTTTGTCAATTCCACAACATTCAAGATTTCATTTGCAAGAACTCATTTAAACTTTATCGACTTTTAAATGTCTGCGAAATCTTTTCCATAAACACCCAATTTATCCTTGTAGTTTCAGTTTGCCCTTTTTCTCCTCGTAAACAAGCAAAAAAGTATTGGCAAAGACGTTCATGATCACAAATCACAAATGAATCATTTTAGAGATGTCTGTGAGATCTTTTTAGAGATCATTTTAGTGATCATTTGAGGATAGAATGAGATTTCAGGTCTAGAGTTGGAAAGAGATGAATGGAATGCACCAGAAAAGAGACAGAGCACAAAGCACAGTTGCAGGGTTGCCCCAAAAGCGATTTTATTGGATCGAGCAAAGTTTCAGCTAGAAGCCAAAAGCTGGCTACTCATCAAAATCCAGGTCTAGCCTTGATCAGCCTTGCAGATCAAAAAATCAATCTGAATAGTAAGCATTTGTTTCGCTATTGTTTTGATGCATGTTAAGATCCTTTTGCAATACCAAAATTTGAGCTTTCAGTTTCAAATTTCATTCTCGATGTCAAAACGTTTCATTACAAGCACTTTTACAAGTACTTTGAAGCTTTCTTTTGGAAAAATTTACAAAACTGGGCTTGATCAAGACCTTAACAATAGAAATAGAACAATAGAAACAACAGAAAGCTTCAAAGTACTTGTAAAACTTTGTACTTTGAACAAGTACTTTGAAGCTTTCTGTTGTTTCTATTGTTCTATTTCTATTGTTAAGATCTTGATCAAGCCCAGTTTTGTAAATTTTTCCAAAAGAAAGCTTCAAAGTACTTGTAAAAGTGCTTGTAATGAAACGTTTTGACATCGAGAATGAAATTTGAAACTGAAAGCTCAAATTTTGATATTGCAAAAGGCTCTTTACTCTAGTAAAACTAATAAACACGAACTTTGAAAAATCCAGTCGTTCAGTCTATCGTTTAACGGCTTTTGTATCTCAAAATACAGTTCAAATCAATGACAAAATATTTTGAAGTTTTTAAACAACGTTTATTGTATTTTAGGCATTTTACCAAACAAAGTGTTCAAGAAATTTACACAAAATATTTATAAATGAGTTTTAAATAATTTAAAATAAAGTGTTATTAGATCTTAATCAATCATTGGAAAGCTCAAAAGTTTGTCAAGCTCTTCTTCTCGCATTCCTGAAATAATAAACTTAAAGACATTGAAATCTTGTGGAATTGACTCAAACGTAAAAGTGCTTTTAATGAAACGTTTTGACATTAAAAATGAAATTTGAAAGCTGAAAGCTCAAATTTTGGTATTGCAAAAGGCTCTTTACACTTTGTAAAAAAAAAACGATCACAAAACATTAACATCAAAAGCCGAAAATTCGGGATTAACGTTCTGTGTAAAAAAAAAGAGAATCGAATACCGTTTTCTTCTTTTATACATCTTTAAATGTAAACAACGAAAAGTGATTTTATTTTAGGTCATTTTAAATAGAATTAAAATTATCTGAAAGAAAAGAAAGACGAGAGAAAAAACCCACCAAATCTGAGCCCTCTCATAGCTGGCACGATCAAAGTTTTTGCGGGCTGTGTCCTCGTCGCCCTGCCAGCGATCGAAGTGGCCGACAGCGGTGTGCCATTTCTCGTGCATGAATGGACGAGCTCCGTGATTGTACCAGTTATAGCCATCAAAAGCCCAGTCCAATCCCTCGCTCACACCGCGACCCAAACCTTCCCAAAAACTCGGACGTGCGTCGCTGAAAGTAAGTGAAATCATTGTGACATATCTAATGGAACAAACCATTTCAGAGGAAATGCTAGAAGAAATGTGCTGAGAAAGAACACCAAAGATCTGTTTGACATTTTTAGCTTTAGTATAAGACTTCTCCATTAAAAAAAAAACTCTTAAATATTGAAAAAAACTTATTGTTAGGTAAGAAAATGATACTTGAAACTTGCAAATTCTTGGAAACCCGAATCTCGAAACATTTCTTTTGATTTTTCTCTAATTCGATCTTTCATTTCAAGTTTATTTGACAATTTCTCCGAAAACTTTTATCAAATCAACTAAAAACAGATTTCTTGCGAAATCAAAAAGCTGCTTTTCATTGAAAAAAGGCATTGAGAAAATTGTTTTTCAATTTGAAATCAATCAATTTTACCGTCAATCAATTTTTCTTATACCTTAACACTATAAGAAGAACATTGATGGTGGTGAGAGACGAAAGAATAGAGAACACTTCTCATAGGCATTTGTTTAGCATTTCTTTCTCCTAAGCTTCATTTTCCTTGTAGAAATCTTTTCATAAAACCTCGTAGATCTTTCACTGCACTTTTTGAGCCCTTCACCAGCTGGACATCGACCTTGAACTTCCTGTACTCAAAGAAAAGATTCAAAAATTTAAATCTACCATAGATTTTCTTAAAGCAAAACATTTTCCCCTTTCTTTTTCAATAATAAATTTTGTTGTTTTTCTGTGGTGAACTCTAGCTCAAAATCTAGCAATAGTTTTGAGTGGAAGTCCTAACAAGCAAGAATAAATAGTTTTGAAATATACGATGTCAGCGAGCAATGTCAAGAGCTAACTGGGAGACTCATTCAACTTGAGAATGCTGTGGCTGCTACACAAGCATCTACGTGATGTAACTGATAGAACTAAGGGCATTACAAATTTAAATATAAAAGTTTTGTGAAATTTTACAACTAACTGGTTAATATTTCTATTTGTTAAAAATGATTTGCAAGGTTTTAAATAAAATGAAAACTATCAAAACGGGAGCTGTGCTGTGTTGAGTGCCAAGTGGTATAGTTGAATAGTTCGGTCGATTGTAAGACTCAATTCACGTTCATCTGCACACAATTCCCAACAACAAGATCAATCAAATGTTTAAAGAAACTCGCTCACCTCAAGGTTCAATGATTCTCTGATGAGGAACTTTTTGTGTAAAGCAATAGCTGCTAATGAGCATCTGAATACTCAGTATTACTCAAATACTAAAAAGAATTAACTTCAAAGATTCATAGAATAAAGGGACTTGCTTACTTGCATGCCACAAGTTGTTCTTTACAGATTTCCTAGTTAAAACCTGTTAAAAACTCTCTAAATTTATTAAAACACTAATGTTTTTCTTTGTTTAAATGTTCATTTTGATCATTTTAAATTAAAATTTTAAAAAATTGTTTATTGAAAAAATGTCTAAAGTTTAGATGTAAGCTTTTATCTTTATCGTAGTTTTTGATATCTTCTCTCCTGTTTTTCGATCTCTCGCTTGTTTTCTGATGACTGAAAATATATTATTTTGTTTTATAGTTAAAGAATTAAACAATAAATTAGAGAATTAGTTAAAATATTCAAGAATGAACTAACATTTCCTGTATTTCCATTTCTCCACTCAGAATAAGAGTTGAGTCGATCAACTTCACTCGCTAGCTTTCCCTCAATTTCTTCGGCTTTCCCTGGCAACACCATCTCGAGATGTTCTCGCATTTTTTGAACACAATCCTAACATTTGAAAAGTTCGATTGTCAGTGAAGTCACTCGTAAATCACCTTGAACAACGGTCTCTCTTTTGTCTTTGAATTCCAGCATTTCAACATAAAGTTGTACCTAAAACATCTTCTTTCTCTCTCTTGAACTTTCCTTCAACTTACAGATCATCATGTACAAGCTCGGGCTTCTTATTTCGTTCTCCATTTCGAACTCGCATATAAATATCCTCAAGCGGAATTCCCGGATATGGACGATCGCCAAGGGTGAATAGTTCGTACAAAAGGATTCCGTACGACCAAACATCAGACTGCAAATTTACTTTAGTATTTGTTCTTTGATATCCGTAAATTGCAAATTTACTGCAAATTTACTGCAAATTTACTGCAAATTTACTTCAAAATCTTTTCCTTTATCCAAAATACTATAGTACTTTAGTATTTGTACTTTAGTATCCGTAAAATCTTCACATAAAACAATTGCACACCGCTTGTGTGTAATATCCGCTTTCAATCGATTCCGGACTCATCCACTGCAAAGGTAAAAGATCATTTTTATGCTTCTCGAAGTCTTTTCTAAAAATACCTTTTTATAATCAATAGTTTCTCCCAAACCGATAATAAGATTTGTTAGCACTTCTTGCCAATCCAAAATCAGCGATTCGACAAATGTTTTTCTCTGTGATTAAAATATTTCTCGCGGCCAGATCTCGATGAATGCACTGAAAGGAAAGGATACGCCTTTTCAAATGGTACTATGATACAGTTTTAGATGCTGATTCCGAATCTGGTTTCAGATTTTGGGATCAAGAGATATTTGGCTTAGATGAAAAGCCTTTTGAAGGTCTTGCTAAAACCTGTAAGCTAAATATCTAGCAATTCCGAGGTGTTCAACAGAATCTGAACCCAGATTCGGAATCAGCATCTAAAACTGAAACAAGTGGTCATAGCACCATTTGAAAAGGCCACACTGACTACCCATTCTTCCCTCCTGAGAATTAAAGTTGACTTTTTGCGAGGTGCAACGCTTGACAAAAAGGTCAAGGAGCAAAATATGAGGTGAAAGTCAAACAATTTTTGGCTTGCTTAGCTTGTCTCATTAAGTCTTCGTCGAAGCCTGTTGAGAAACCATCTCAAGCCAGACTTACCGGGATTTCACTCAAAAACTCCATTCCACTAGCGATTTGCATCGCAAACGATAAAAGATCGGATGTCGAGCATAGAAATGTCTGAAATATTAAAATCACATTCAATTTCGTTTCTCTTCAAAACTTTAGAAACCTGAACAATTGGTGTCTTCTCGTGTCCATCATGCTTTTCGTCTTGACTTTCAACTTGAGTCCACTAAACAATTCGAATTCAAGCTAAAAACTAAAACAAGATCATACCGGAATATAGCCGTCAGTAACTACATCCACAGACATTTTTCTAATCATTGACGTTTCATGTTTATTCATTAGCAATTCAACCTAAATAAAGAGTTTTTTAGCTTTTTAGCGATCATTTTCCTACTGTCTTTCCTCTATTTGTGCGATTCGGCTCCACGTATTCCCCGTTTTGAGCCTGAAATGTTAGTTTGACAAGAGACGGTCAACAGGATGAGGATGGCCAAATGACATGAGCCATTTACTAGTCGACGTCGAATTTTGCGCTGATTCCGAATCTGCTTTCCGTTTTTGCACCGCAGCACTCTGTCAAAGGTTATAAGCGTTGAAAGTTTTGTATGGACCTTACCAGACGAGAAAAGATTTTGTGGTGGCCGACTGGCAGTAGGTTTGAATACGAGGCGAGGATTCTAGGGTTCAATTCGGGGGTTTGACTTTTCTTTTTGGATCAAAATTGACTACCTAGAGCAAAAACGGAAAGCAGATTCGGAATGAGCGCAAAATTCAACGTCGGTTAGTATCTGGCTCATGTCATTTGGCCATCACACCCTGTTAACCGTCCCTTGTTAGTAAGAATTCAAATACTAACCTTTCTCAATTCATTACAAAATGTGTTGCGTGTGAGGTTTTTGAGAAATTTCTCGAGACTCCCATTGGCGCATAGCTCCGTGACAACACAGAGACGACCACTAGATTTACAAGGTGCGTTCAGAATCACTTATCAAGTTTCGTTCTGGTCAAGATATTAAGTACTTACCTAGTCAGATGATCGGTGACAGCTCCAATCAGAGTGAGCACATTCGGATGCGGTGGAATGAAGGACATCAACTTCAGCTCGTCGGCCAACATTTGAATGTTGATGATGTGTTGACGGATTGAGGCTGCGTGAAATGGTTCCTATAGTAATGTTTGAGAATCTTTTGTCAAGAAGTTCACCTTAACAGCGACCTTTAAAGTTTCGGAAGTGAAATTATTGATTTGATTCGGTTTCTTCAAAAATCCCATTGAAACTTTCCCGAACTGTCCACTTCCCAACTGTAAAAAGTCTAAAGATTCAGATAAACTTTTTACCGTTTTTCGATCAGAAATTTGAAGATCATCACATGAAATTTCAAATTTCGAACGATCGTAAACGATTTGATTGATTTGTTGATCGAGGGGAATCTGCTTGTTTCGATCTTGAGCTGGAATGGTTCCTCCGTTTATTAAATCATCGTACAACACTCGGAAAGCACTAAACAAAGAGGTTTTGAATACGATATCAATTTACTACAGACTTTTCTTGATTTCGAGCTCGAGCTTTCTGTCGTCTCCACAAAATAACAAAATTGAGCACACATGCGAGCAAGATGAGAAAGACGATGGAGAGAGCAACGAATGCAAGCATTAGACGTCTCCTTTTATCGTCTTTGACCTATTGTTAATGCTGACCTACATTTCCGTGGGTTATTGTTTGTTCGTGATTAGTTGCGACGATGAAATGGCAAAGTATGGGTTTGGCTATTATAAACTCTCTGACAAGGGAATGATCGGAACTGGGCGGACAATTTTGCTAGATCCAGTTGCGAGAATTTTATACTTTTGTTTGCTAAACCGTTAAAAGCAACTTTTATTTGTTTTAGAACTTTACACAAAATCAAATTTAAACGGAAAGATGACCAGAACTAGGTCAGCAGTTTTTGTTTATTTTCGGAGTTTTAGAGTATCATTTGTCCTTTAAAATTATTATTGGACATTCTATTAGGTTGGTGAGAAAATAATCAAAATTTGGAGCCTCTAACTTCAAGTCCAAAACTAAAAGTCAATCACAAATGAATTTATTCAAAGTAAAAACCATCAGCATCTATACACTGCTGCCAACGCGAAACAAGCTTTCCAATTCCATCAGGATAGAAATTTGGCGTTTTCGAGTCGATAAACTGCTGGAAAGCGTTTCCGGCCTCGCCTTGTTTCTTGAACTGTTTAGCTTCTAGAAAATGGCACAGATGCTTGAAAAAGTGGAAATCCGTAGGAGAAAGATCTGGTGAGTAAAGTGGGTGACTAAGAATTTCGTAGCCTAGCTCGCTCAATTTTTTGATCGTTTTGGTTGCAATGTGCGGGCGAGTGTTGTCGTGAAGCAAGACCGGACCTGTCCCATTCACCAAACCCGGATCCAAAATTGTCAATTTTGTATGCCTTTTTTCTATTTCCAAAATAGATTGGTCCGAATTCATAGAATTTCCTGTTTTCAAGAAAGAAAAATGTACTATTCCTTTCATGGACCACCAAACAGTAATCATCACCTTTTTTTGATGAATCTCTGGCTTTGGAGTGCGTTTGGGCTTTTCGTCTTTGCTGAGCCATTCGGATCTTCTTTTTCTGTTGTCGTATAGGATCCATTTTTCGTCACACGTGATAATCCGATTCAGAAATGGATCTTTTTCATTTTGGGTTAGAAGCATCGATGCGGCTGTCAGACGTTGCAGCCTCTGCGAGTCGCTTAATTCGTGCGGGATCCATTGCTCCATCTTCTTTACCTTTCCGATTGATTTCAAATGAGCCAAAATTGTTGAATGATCAACCTGAAGGTCCTGTGCGTATTCTCGAGATGTTTTGGTCGAATCTCCTTCCACCAGTTTTTCCAATTCTTCATCGTCAACTCTGGGAGGCCTTCCTTGACGTTCCTTGTCATGAAACGTCTCATCGCCCGAGTGAAATCGCCGAAATCAGAAAGCGACCATACCATAAGAAACACTTCCATCGCCAAATGCCCTGTTGATATTACCAGTCGCTTCTGTTGCTGTATGGTCAAGCTTGAACCCGTAGAAAAAAAAGCGTCCGAAATTCTTCCTTATCCATCCCTTAAAAAATTCAATTTTTATTCAAAATAACGAGTGATTATAAAGCGAAAAAAAAAACATAAAAGAGAAGAACATATGCCAATCACAATTAGCTAAAAGCTTAGTATCAATGACGCAAAAGGACTTTTAAAATCAAAGACAAAGTTTGAGTCTTGTTTATTCCGATTATTTTCCCACCAACCTAATAGTCTTGTGACATTTTATTATCAAACCAAAAGCTTCGCAGCAAAAAAAGCAAATTGGCGAACTCGCGACCTTTCTCTTCCATTCGTTTAAAAGATGTGCGCGTTAACCACTCGGCCAGGAGATGCGAGCGCACTTGTCTCTAGCCCACACGACTCGGTTCGACTTCCGCCCGCGTCGGCCCTTTTGGTTTTTTAAAAATTTTAAAACATGTTGCATAACTCCATGAAATTCTAAGCCAAACTAATTATAAGTTATTTGAAACGGCCTACTGGGCGCGGAGGAGTAGTGCGCACAGACAGGCAGACAGACAGACAGGCAATGTCCAAACCGATGTCCATATAAATTGTTAAGTGGATAAGCTACCGTGTAAATGTACCGTATCGGACAAATGAACGAGTCTCACTTGAGGCCTCGCTCTCTTATTACCTCAAGAGAGATGCTCCGTCGCACTTCTCCCACTCGATTCTTCCCAACACATTCATAGACTCCACTATCATCGGTGTCGGCTTTAGGAAGAACAATTGAAGCATTTACAAGAAGACTTTCACTATCCCTCATTGCAATCCCATTTTTTGACCTTTAACCATTCAGTGTTTTCTGTTCACTTCAAACAAAGTTTTCTCTTGTAAACAACAAACCATGAAATGAACGGAGTCGGATCTCCACTCATTTTGCAGTCTAATAGCTGGCTTTCTCCAGCTTTTATGTGCACTATTTCTGTTTCATTGACGAGCAATACAGGTGCTATCATTTCATGAATCTATAATAGACAATTTCAAATGAAAAAAAGTCTCAAACCTCAAGCGCAATTGTTTGATTAAACTCCTGTTTGGTTTCAGTGTTTCTTGCAACGCAAATGTAGTCACCAGAGTTATTGGTCGAAATATTCTATGATTGAAGTTTGAGGATAAAGCTCTATTTGTAGTCTGAATTGGCTTAAACTAGAAAAACAAAAAGAACAGAAAAAGATCGAGCTCTAAAATTAAGCTCTGGCTATTTTTATTCACTGACATTTGTAAAAACAAACAAACAAACCTTGATTGTCATTTTTAAGAGCACTGAATCGCCGTCAATGCTTTGCACAATGCTGCCTTCATCTAGCACTGTCTTGTTGTAAATCCAAAACATTGAGCTGTAAATGAATAGATTTAAGGCATATTTTGTTAACCAACATGTCAGCCAACATGTGAACTCGGCAAAATAGTGTGATATCATCGCCCCGATAAACTCTGTTCTAAAAGAACTTTGCAAGGAGATTTCAACAAGTAACCAACTGGATCCTCGCCGCTAATTTCTGGATCCCTTTTCATCCAAACTGCTGGACGTTGACCGGCGACTCGGAGATGAAATGAACCTTGATGGAAGATATCCTAGATGTTTGAATTTGAGAAAATTTTCCGTCTAAACGAAACAATTTTGCAAACAACAATGAGATCCTCGTGAACGGCCGTGTTCCAAAAAACATCATCCGCTCCGGTCACACTTGTTGCTGGGACGATTTTATTCGATCTTAAGCAGTCATTGCTTCCACCTTTTCTCATCGTTACCGTTGATAAAATAAGCGAAGTTTTTCGTTCTTGTCAACGTGACCCCTCGAATGACAGCCAAGCCGAATCTTTGCGCCAATCTAAAGATTTATTGGCTTGGAAACTAAGTGCTGACGCCTTCAGGAAAGCTTCGAAATTTTGTTTAGTGATGGTGCGCTCTGTATATCCTGTTATGGGGATCAGTTATCCGAAATTATAATAGAACACTGGTTTCATAAATTCAGAAATAAAGAGATTTCTCTCGACGACCAAGACCAATCGGGTAGACCTAGAGAGCTTGAAAACGCAGATATTCTTCATCCCGAAAACCCCCGAATTTCTTTGCGGCTGAGGTTGAATACTCTCATGTAACAGTTGAAGAACGATTATGGCTGAGAGTTACACCAGCAAAGGATGTGCTCCCAGACCTCCACCAAAAGAAGTAAATGCTATTGGTTTGGTGGGATCACTTGGGTGTCATTTATTGAGAGCTTCTCGATAATAAGCAGACAATCAATGCTCTATTATACAGCGACCAGCTCAAAAAGCTTGAAGAGGAAATTAAGGTAAAGCGCCCCAATTTGAAAGAGGCCATTCTCCAACACGATAACGCCAGTTCACATGCGGCAAAGTTGACCCGCTCCACAATCCATGAGTTGAACTGGGAGCTCTTACCCCATCCACTATATTCTCCTGACCTCAGTCCTACAGATTACCACATTTTCCAATCAATGCAACCTGACCTGGATGGAGAGCACTTCCAAAATGAAGGTCTCAAAAAGTGACTCCAAGACTATTTTGACTTGAAACCAAGAATTTTCTATTTGAATTTGGTTCCTTTTCTCTACAGCTTTGTTTCCTTCTCGTTACAGACTTGGTTCCTTTTCTCTACAGCTTTGTTTCCTTCTCGTTACAGACTTGGTTCCTTTTCTCTACAGCTTTGTTTCCTTCTCGTTACAGACTTGGTTCCTTTTCTCTACAAATTTGGTTCCTTTTCTCTACAGCTTTGTTTCCTTCTCGTTACAGACTTGGTTCCTTTTCTCTACAGCTTTGTTTCCTTCTCGTTACAGACTTGGTTCCTTTTCTCTACAGCTTTGTTTCCTTCTCGTTACAGACTTGGTTCCTTTTCTCTACAAATTTGGTTCCTTTTCTCTACAGCTTTGTTTCCTTCTCGTTACAGACTTGGTTCCTTTTCTCTACAAATTTGGTTCCTTTTCTCTACAGCTTTGTTTCCTTCTCGTTACAGACTTGGTTCCTTTTCTCTACAGCTTTGTTTCCTTCTCGTTACAGACTTGGTTCCTTTTCTCTACAAATTTGGTTCCTTTTCTCTACAGCTTTGTTTCCTTCTCGTTACAGACTTGGTTCCTTTTCTCTACAAATTTGGTTCCTTTTCTCTACAGCTTTGTTTCCTTCTCGTTACAGACTTGGGTTTTTTTATTCAGACATTCAGACAGTCTTTTGAAATTGTTTTAACGGATTTTATTAAGTTATTAAGTTTATTTGATCAGAATTTAAAGAACAATCTTAAGAACAACAATTTTAGCATCCCAGCAAAACGCAAGGCTTGCAGACAGAAACGCGAGTTGAAGAAGCACTAAGGAAGATCAAACATCGCGCAAAAGCCAAAAGCCCAAAAGCGCTCAGTTTTCTGCTATTCTTTGAGCATTTCGTTTTTCTTTATCTAAAAATGAACATCGATTATCTTTTTCTGATAGTATGCTTATTTTTTGACTTTGGGATTTGAAAGCATGTCTCACAAAACCGTGATTCCGTTTTCGATTCAGTTCGTCGTTTGGCCAATCCAACATGTGCGCTTTGAAATCATAAATAATTAATCATAGATAACTTCTTTAATTAGAAAATGTTTAATTTACGATTACCACAATTCTTTGGCGCAAAACTATAGTAGTTTTTGAAAGAAACTATCAAAACTACAGTTAGAACTAGCCTTGTAAAACATTACTAACGGTGTTATTAGCAAAAGTTTTTTTATTTTTCTAGCCGGAAAGTGCAGCGAGGATCAACTCAAAAACGGATGCACCGAAGGAGAGAAGTCGAACGGAGATGTGCCTGTCCACCGTGCATGTCCACCAAACTGTTTCGAAGAAATGAACCCGCGTGATTGGACCTTTTTGTGTACTTGCAAGACTCGAGTTTAGACTTATTTTTCTGTTTTTTTTTTTTAAAAAGAAAAAGAAGCTTTTGATTTCAAAACCAGAAACAAAAATCTCGTAGCAACCGGCTTTGAGAATGCAATGCAAAGCAAAGCAACTCAATCAAAGTGTTTTAATCAAAAAAACTAGTTTTGTTACTCACTTGAAATAAAACACCAAAACTCTAAAATTTAGAAAAGTTTTGTGTTCTTTTTATTCATTCTAAGTCATCTGTTTCTTTTTCAAGTTTTCATGCTAAACATTACCTAAAGATTGAATAAACAAACAAACAACAAACAACATTTAATTACAACAAATCAAAAACATCGTTTAACTTCATTTGATTTATAAACAACAATTAAATAAAAGATAAATGTTGTGATAAAAGATGGAAGATGTGCGAAAGATTTAAAAGATAACTTAAAAGCATTTAGTTTACTTTGTAAGGGTTTTTCATTGATCACGAAATATGTGAGAAGATGGTGGTGGTGAGATGACAGTGAGAGACAGTTGGTGGTCAGAAAGAGAAAGATTTCTTGTGAAATCAAAAGCTGCTTTTTATTGAAAGCCATTGAGAAGATTGTTTTTCAGCTTGAAATCAATCAATTTTACCGTCAATCAATTTTTCTTATACCTCGATAAGAAGAACATTGATGGCGGTGAGAGACGAAAGAATAGAGAACACTTCCCAAAGGCATTTGTTTAGCATAAAAGATGAAAGATGTGCGTTTAAAAGGTAACTTAAAAGCATTTAGTTTACTTTGTAAGGGTTTTTCATTGATCACGAAATATGTGAGAAGAGCGGATGGTGGTGAGAGACGAAAGAATGGAGAACACTTCTCATAGGCATTTGTTTAGCATTTCTTTCTCCTAAAAAGCTTCATTTTCCTTGTAGAAATCTTTTCGTAAAACCGCGAAGATCTTTCATTGCACTTTTTGGGCCTTTCACCAGCTGGACATCGACCTCGAACTTCATGTACTCAAAGAAAAGATCCAAAAATTTAAATCTACCATAGGTTTTCTTAAAACATTTTCCCCTTTCTTTTTTGAATAATGAATTTGTTGTTTTTCTGTGAACACTAGCTCAAAATCTAGCAATAGTTTTTGAATGGAAGTCCTAACAAGCAAGAATAAATAGTTTTGAACTATACGATAGCAAGCGAGCAATGTCAAGAGCTAACTGGGAAACTCATTCAACTTGAGAATGCTCTGGCTGCTACACAAGCATCTACGTGATGTAACTGATAGAACTAAGTGCATTACAAATTTAAATATAAAAATCTTGTGAAATTAACTAACGGATTAATATTTCTATGCTTTCCAAAGTTTGAAGTAAAATGAAAACCATCAAAACAGGAGCTGTGCTGTGTTGAGTGCCAAGTAGTATTCGCTCGATTGTGGCACTCAATTCACGCTCATCTGCACACAATTCCCAACAACAAGATCAATCAAATGTTTAAAGAGACACCTCACCTCCAGGTTTACTAATTCTTTAATGAGGAACTTTTTGCGTAAAGCAATAGCTGTTAATGAGCATTTGAATACTCAAATACTAAAAAGAATTAACTTCAAAGATTCATAGAATAAAAGGACTTGTTTACTTGCTTGCCACAAGTTGTTCTTTACAGCTTTTCTAGTTAAAGTCTGTTAAAAACTCTCTAAATTTATTAAAACACTAATGTTTTTCTTTGTTTAAATGTTCATTTTGATCATTTTAAACTAAAATTTTTAAAAAATTGTTTATTGATAAAATGTTAAAAGTTTAAATGTTTATCTTTTTGATATCTTCTCTCCTGTTTTTCGATCTCTCGCTTGTTTTCTGATGACTGAAAATCGATTCTTTTGTTTTATAGTTAAAGAATTAAACAATAAATTAGAGAATTAGTTAAAATATTAAAGAATGAACTAACATTTCCTGTATTTCCATTTCTCCACTCAGAATACGAGTTGAGTCGATCAACTTCACTCGCTAGCTTTCCCTCAATTTCTTCGGCTTTCCCCGGCAACACCATCTCGAGATGTTCTCGCATTTTTTGAACACAATCCTAACATTGGAAAAGTTCGATTGTCAGTGAAGTCACTCGTAAATCACCTTGAACAACGGTCTCTCTTTTGTCTTTGAATCCCAGCATTTCAGCATAAAGTTGTACCTAAAATATCTTCTCCCTCTCTCTATTAAACTTTCCTTCAACTTACAGATCATCATGTACAAACTCGGGCTTTTTATTTCGTTCTCCATTTCGAACTCGCATATAAATTTCCTCGAGCGGAATTCCCGGATATGGACGATCGCCAAGGGTGAATAGTTCGTACAAAAGGATTCCGTACGACCAAACATCAGACTGCAAATTTACTTCAGAATCTTTTCCTTTATCCAAAATACTATAGTACTTTAGTATTTGTACTTTGGTATCCGTAAAATCTGTACATAAAAGAATTGCGGACCGCTTGTGTGTAATATCCGCTTTCAATCGATTCCGGACTCATCCACTGCAAAGGTAAAAGATCATTTTTATGCTTCTCGAAGTCTTTTCTAAAAATACCTTTTTATAATCAATAGTTTCTCCCAAACCGATAATAAGATTTGTTAGCACTTCTTGCCAATCCAAAATCAGCGATTCGACAAATGTTTTTCTCTGTGATTAAAATATTTCTCGCGGCCAGATCTCGATGAATGCACTGAAAGGAAAGGATACGCCTTTTCAAATGGTACTATGATACAGTTTTAGATGCTGATTCCGAATCTGGTTTCAGATTTTGGGATCAAGAGATATTTGGCTTAGATGAAAAGCCTTTTGAAGGTCTTGCTAAAACCTGTAAGCTAAATATCTAGCAATTCCGAGGTGTTCAACAGAATCTGAACCCAGATTCGGAATCAGCATCAAAAACTGCATCAAATGGTCATAGTACCATTTGAAAAGGCCACAATGACTACCCATTCTTCCTTCCTGAGAATTAAAGTTGACTTTTTGCGAGATGCCAAGCTTGACAAAAGTCAAGGAGCAAAATATGAGGTGAAAGTCAAACAACTTTTGGCTTGCTTAGCTTGTCTCATGTCTCATTCGTCGAAGCCCGTTAAGAAACCATCTCAAGCCAGACTTCGAGCCAGCCAGACTTACCGGGATTTCACTCAAAAACTCCATTCCGCTAGCGATTTGCATCGCAAACGATAAAAGATCGGATGTCGAGCATAGAAATGTCTGGAATATTAAAATCTCATTCAATTTCGTTTCTCTTCAAAACTTTCAGAAACCTGAAGAATTGGTGTCTTCTCGTCTCCATCATGCTTTTCTTCTTGACTTTCAACTTGAGTCCACTAAACAATTCGAATTCAAGCTAAAAAACAAGATCATACCGGAATATAGCCGTCAGTAACTACATTCACAGACATTTTCCTAATTATTGAGAATTCAACCTAAACAGTTTTTTAGCTTTTTAGCGATCGTTTTCCTACTGTGTTTCCTCTATTTTTGCGATCCGGTTCCACGTATTCACTGTTTTGAGCCTGAAATATTAGTTTTACAAGAGACGGTCAACAGGGTGACATGAGCCATATACTAACCGTAGAATTTTGCGCTGATTCTGAATCTACTTTCCGTTTTTGCACCGCAGCACTCTGTTAAAAGTTCGAAGCGTGCAAATTTTTGTATGGAATAACAGAAAACAGACCTTGAATTTATAAGTTGACCTACCAGAGGGGAAAAGATTTTGTGGTGGCCGGGTAGGTTTGAATATGAGGCGAGGATTCTAGGGTTCGATTCCGGGGTTTGACTTTTGTTTTTGGATCAAAATTGACTACCTAGAGCATCTAACTCAAGTCAACTTATAAACTCAAGGTCTGTTTTCTGCGATTCCATACAAAACGGTCAACGCTTATAACTTTTGACAGAGTGCCGCGGTGCAAAAACAGAAAACAGATTCGGAATGAGCGCAAAATTCTACGTCGGTTAGTATATGGCGCATGTCATTTGGCCATCACACCCTGTTAACCGTCCCTTGTTAGTGATAATTCAATTACTAACCTTTCTCAATTCATTACAAAATGTGTTGCGTGTGAGGTTTTTCAGAAATTTCTCGAGACTCCCATGGGCGCATAGCTCCGTGACAACACAGAGACGACCACTGGATTTACAAGATGCGTTCAGAATCACATATCAAGTTCCGTTCTGGTCAAGCTATTAGGTACTTACCTAGTCAGATGATCGGTGACAGCTCCAATCAGAGTGAGCACATTCGGATGCGGTGGAATTAAGGACATCAACTTCAGCTCGTCGGCCAGCATTTGAATGTTGATGATGTGTTGTCGGATTGAGGCTGCGTGAAATGGTTCCTATAGTGATGTTTGAGAATCTTTTGTCAAGAAGTTCACCTTAACAGCGACCTTTAAAGTTTCGGAAGTGAAATTATTGATTTGATTCGGTTTCTTCAAAAATCCCATTGAAACTTTCCCGAACTGTCCACTTCCCAACTGTAAAAAGTCGAAAGATTCAATGGGTAGAAACTTTTTACCGTTTTTCGAGCAGAAATTTGAAGATCATCGCATGAAATTTCAAATTTCGAACGATCGTAAACGATTTGATTGATTTGTTGATCGAGGGGAATCTGCTTGTTTCGATCTTGAGCTGGAATGGTTCCTCCGTTTATTAAATCATCGTACAGCACTCGGAAAGCACTAAACAAAGAGGTTTTGAATACGATATCAATTTACTTCAAACTTTTCTTGATTTCGAGCTCGAGCTTTCTGTCTTCTCCACAAAATAACAAAATTGAGCACACATGCGAGCAAGATGAGAAAGATAATGGAGAGAGCAACGAATGCCAGCATTAGACGTCTTCTTTTATCGTCTTTGACCTATTGTTAATGCTAACCTATTGTTAATCTGTGGGTTGTTGTTTGTTTGTGATTAGCTGCGACCGCAAAAGTGGAGCAAAGTATGCGTTTGGCTATTATAAACTCTCTGACAAGAGAATGATCGGATCTGGACGGACAATTTTTCCACGCCCTGGAGATTCAAACGCCTATCGAGCATGGGGAAAACGAGGCTCTATTTATTTTTTGCCCATTCTCAATGGTTCACAAGAAAAACGCAACGAAAAACGAAAATGAAAAAAAGAGTCCTTTTTCTTCCGTTCGTTTAAAAGTTCGTTTCTTTTGTTAAACCTTTAAAAACACTTTTTATTTATTTTAGAACTTTACACAAAATCAAAATTTAACGGAAAGAAGACCAGAACTAGGCGGGCAATTTTTGTTCATTTTCGGAGTCTTTGAGTGTCACTTGTCCTTTAAAATTATTATTGGACCTTCTAATCTTTTCACATTTTATTGTCAAACCAGAAGCTTCGCAATAAAAAAGAATTTTGGAGTAAAAAGCAAAAGAATTGGCGGCAAGAGGAGGCGAACCCGCGACCTTTCTCTTCCGTTCGTTTAAAAGACGCGCGCGTCTTTAAAACAAAAGATTTTAAAGGATTTAAAAGACGCACGATTCGGGTTCGACTCCCGCCCGCGCTCGACACTTTGGTTTTTTCAAAATTTAAAAACATGTTACATAACTACATGAAATTCTAAGCCAAACTAACTATAAGTTATTCGAAACGGCCTACTGGGCACGGAGGAGTAGTGCGCACAGACAGACAGACAGACAGACGTCGTAGTCCTTTATATATAGTAGATTATTGTGAGTGCTAAGCCTAGTCTCTTATTACCTCAAGAGAGATGCTCCGTCGCACTTCTCCCACTCGATTCTTCCCAACACATTCATAGACTCCACTATCATCGGTGTCGACTTTAGGAAGAACAATTGAAGCATTTACAAGAAGACTTTCACTATCCCTCATTGCAATCCCATTCTTGGACCTTTAACCATTCAGTGTTTTCTGCTCACTTCAAACAAAGTTTTCTCTTGTAAACAACAAACCATGAAATTAAAGGAGTCGGATCTCCAGTCATTTTGCAGTCTAATAGCTGGCTTTCTCCAGCTTTTATATGAACTATTTCTGTTTCATAGACGAGCAATTCAGGTGCTATAATGTCATGAATCTATAATAGACAATTTCAAATGAAAAAAAGTCTCAAACCTCAAGCCCGATTGTTTGATTAAACTCCTGTTCGGTTTCAGTGTTTCTTGCAACGCAAATGTAGTCACCAGAGTTATTTGTCGAAATATTCTATGATTGAAGTTGGAGGGGAAAGCTCTATTTGTAGCATAAATTGGCTAAAACTACCAAAACAAAAAGAACAGAAAAAGATCGAGCTCTAAAATCTAGCTCTGTCAAGCTATTTGTATTCACTGTCATCTGCAAAAATGTTTTTACTCATTTTTTGATTTTCAAATAAACAAACAAACTTTGATTGTCATTTTTAAGAGCACTGAATCCCCGTCAATGCTTTGCACAATGCTGCCTTCATCTAGCACTGTCTTGTTGTAAATCCAAAACATTGAGCTGTAAATGAATAGATTTAAGGCATATTTTGTTAACCAACATGTCAGCCAACATGTGAACTCGGCAAAATAGTGTGATATCATCGCCCCGATAAACTCTGTTCTAAAAGAACTTTGCAAGGAGATTTCAACAAGTAACCAACTGGATCCTCGCCGCTAATTTCTGGATCCCTTTTCATCCAAACTGCTGGACGTTGACCGGCGACTCGGAGATGAAATGAACCTTGATGGAAGATATCCTAGATGTTTGAATTTGAGAAAATTTTCCGTCTAAACGAAACAATTTTGCAAACAACAATGAGATCCTCGTGAACGGCCGTGTTCCAAAAAACATCATCCGCTCCGGTCACACTTGTTGCTGGGACGATTTTATTCGATCTTAAGCAGTCATTGCTTCCACCTTTTCTCATCGTTACCGTTGATAAAATAAGTGAAGTTTTTCGTTCTTGTCAATGTGACCCCTCGAATGACAGCCAAGCCGAATCTTTGCGCCAATCTAAAGATTTATTAGGTTGTAAACTAAGTGTTGACGGCTTCAGGAAAGTTTCGACATTTTGTTTACGTTTAGTGAGGGTGCGCTCTGTTTTTCCTGTTATGAGGATCACTTATCCGAAAGTACAATAAAACACTGGTTTCACAAATTCAGGAATAAGGAGATTTCTCTCGACGATCAAGACCAATCGGGTAGACCTAGAGCTTGGAAATGCAGGTATTCTTCGTCCCGAAAACCCCCGAATTTCTTTGCGGCTGAGGTTGAATACTCTCATGTAACAGTCGGAAACCTCAGATCTGATTATAAACAGGTGAGTATGTAAATTGTTGGCTATTTATGGTAATAAGGCCATATATGGTAATATCAAAGTTATTTTTACATCTATAAATACAAATTTCTCTGATTATAAACAGGTCTGTTTACAAAACACTATTGGTTTTAAACCAATTTACGGCCAATAGGTGCCCCACAACCTACCTCACTCAGCCCATGAAAGGGCAGAGAACATCAGTTGCTGCTGCTGACCTTATGGGCGAAAATCATTGCAAATAATGGAGGCCATTTTGATTAAACTTCTCTTTTAGTTGTCAATAAATATTTTTTTGAATTTAGGGTCAAGACTTAGTTTATAATCTAATACAAATTTTAGATTTAAAAGGAAACAATTTTCTCAATAGGTATTTTCTATCGACATTTCAGTTTTTTTATAGTCCTCTGAACCTACCACGTGATACACTTTATCGAATTGAACGAAATGAGCGGAGGATTGCACGTTGAAAGTAAAATCTTTCACTGGAGTGTCGACTTTGACTTTCCAGGCGATCCATTGATAGCGCTCTTCGCTCACAAGAAATGAGATTTCATAGCTAGAAAGCTCGAATGAAATGAAATGAAAATTTGATTGGTTTTTGCACTCACGTTCCACCAGGAGCTAGTTTGTGACTCGGTATGAAGAGCTCTTCGGTGTAACTTTCCACTCTGCCATTTTCATCAACCTACAAGATCGTACGTCTTTTACTAATCGTATTAGCTTATTTGACAATGAGTGACAATCGTTAACAATGTCCAAAATATTTTTTTTGTCTGAGGCACTAACATTGTAACCGGTTCGAAATTTATCAGTTTGCTTTGGTTTGGGTACTTGAACGATAAGAGAGAATCGTTTTGACTAACGTAAAACCGATGAAAACCGATTTTAATAGGTTTTACCGGTTGATACCGGGTTGGTTCCTAACCGATTAAACGGTCGCTCGGCTCGATTTGTTTCGATTAAGAACCGAATCTAATGGCCTCAAAAGCTTTCACCTTCAGATATGGTCTATTGCCACATTCCACCATTGCCGTTTCGTACGAAGAGGAAACTTTTTGTCTTCCAACATCGACATATCTTGTGTACGACCATGTACAGGTGTAGTTTACGAAGTCGACCGCTATCGGGAGAATCGTTGCTGAAAGAACTTGTTCTGTCAAAAAGGTTCGGCATAAGGTTACCTTTTATTCTGATGGGCTCTCCTTCAAAAACAGTCAACACTTCGGCGTGTGGGGCAAACTACATCAAAGATTCAATTTTAAATTTAATCAAAATCCTACGTGCATTCTGTATAATGGGGAAAGGATTCGGAATGGAGACGTTTGTTGAGTCTTTGCATCCCATTGGTTGACCACTTTTTGAGGCCTGAAGTAAATTTCGAGAGAAAGACAATAATCTTCGTACCAAGAACATGTGTATAGACCATAATCGTCGGATTTAACCTCCTCAAATATCACACTTAATGAGAAGAGCGTCGAATTCCCATGAATTTGCACATCTTTTTGAATCTTTGGCTAAAAATACTTTACAAAACTTATTACGAACTTTTTTTTACTCCATTTTCTTCCCTGCATCGAGGACACTGCATTTGTAATTGATTTTCAAATTGGCCCGTAGTATTGTCCAATCGCAGATCACATTGAACAGTCACATTTTTTCCTATATCGTTTGTAAATATCACCAACCATGCACTAGACATGATTTCTGATTCAATATTCATCAGATCGGATCGGATCGAATCCCATTCGATCCGATCCGTTCCGTTCCGTCCGATCAGAAACCATGTCTACTATGTACTGCAGACTGATACAGTAGTACTTTTACAGTTTTTAAGCAGTAAATCATTGCTGAAAGTATATGATAAACAAACGGACGTTTGTTAAACGCCAAAGCAATAGCCTCCAATTGTGGGATCGTCATTGACACAGAGTTCACGGGCATTGAAGCAAACTAAACAATTGGTTATAACAAAATACTAAATCAAAGACGCCAACCCGCACAAACCACTCAACTTCATCGCCATTTAAAGCCACACAGCGGAACCGGCCACTACCCATCGGTAAACTCCTGTTCAGTTTCACCAAATCTATTTCAAAGCCGTATCTTAAAGTAAACAGTGTTGTTTTAAGAGGAACCAGCCAACTTACCGTGAGTCAAAGGTCACAGCATCTCGCTCTTTACGATCTTTCAGCCATTCCTCTCCGTCCACAAACAAAGAGGGCCAAACTCGCCAATGACCGATTTGCGCGTATCGACACGGAAGAAGAAATTTTGATGAGGTCACATCGAGTGTATAACTTTTGGGCTTTAGAAAATCATATAAACCTTAAAATAAAGTAAAATTTGCAAAATGCAATGCTTTGAATTGAGTCTACCTTCCACAAAAACATAGACAAAATCAGTGTGGTTTTTGTCGTCCAAACACGAGTATGTCCCGGTATCACTCTGCTCCAGGGATCGAATGAACAATTGACTCTAAAAATTTACACAATGGTTTTTAAAGACAACATTATTTTACCCGTTCATCCTCTTTTTCGACAGTGACTCTCTTTTGGAAATCCTCTTCACTAAATCCTTCCAAATCGAGATTCGATTCAATTGGCAGCATCCATCTACACAAGAAAATCACTTGTAGTTTTGAAAAACAATTTTTGACTAACAGCTTAAGATTAAAGTTCGAAAGACAACAACATTTTCGTTAAATTTTAATGAAATTCACTTACCGAAGCTTATTAGCAGTTGTGCTCTGGCATTGAAGGCTCAAATTCTGCCCAGCTGACATTCTGATCATAGGATAGCTAAAGGCTTGAGTTAAATAAACAAGATCAAAAAAACCTTTCTATTGCATAGTTATACACGAGAATCTCTTTGTCCACAGGCATCACCGTCAAACTCGCGTCCACATTTTGAAAGAACAAGAGAAAGAGAAAAAGAAAAGCGACAAAAAGTTTGTATTTAGGCATCCACCTTCTTTCAATTGATTGAATCTTTTGCATTTTAATAAAGAGCTTTCTTTCTAAACGAATAAATGAATAGGTAGTGGTAGAATAGGTTTTGGTTGCAAAATGATTTGTGAAACAATTTTTATTGAGAAGTAAAATGCTTTGATTGCTAATCTTTTTTACTTTGTTTATCGGAAATCTAGTTTCGAAGAAAAGGTGACTAATTGGAGAAAACAACTGAAAGGAAGAAAGAAACGACAATTCGTGGAAAGAGAAAGCTTGATCTTCTCTGCAATGGATCCTTGTAAAAGTTTTTTCAATCTCTATTTACACCGATCTTTTGAAATCGTTTTTTAAAATGACAAGGTCATACGAAACGTCAATTGATTGATTGATTGTTCGAGAGGAAGTGAGTTGAAAGATTACTCACTTTTTTTTCCACCAAGAGCTCAAGCTTTTCGTATTTACTTACAGTCAGCAAAAAAAGTCTTGCACCATTGTCTCCCAAAGGCTTAAAACAAAAAATATTTCGCAAAAATAAGCGTTTCAGAGAAAACTTGTTGGCAACTAATTCTACCATTGTGGTCTAGTTTCCGAATATATTATTAATTTTTATTTTTACTTTTGTCGTTTACGCTTATTTTGTTGTTTAAAATAAACTTTCGAGTTCAATGCTTGGTCATAGCTAAAAGTAGAGTAAAAAATGCTCAAAAATACTTGTGACAACTTTTTTATAGCCTCTGGGAAAGGTTCCTAAATTTGCGTTTGAAAGTTGCCACCCAGGACCCGCCAAGACTTTTGTCCATGACTGTATGTCCTATATTATACAAACTACCGCCATAAAATTCGCGAATTACCCGTTATTCTCACAATCTTTATATTAAATCACAAAAGTGACTTAAATATCTAACACCAAACCTACCTTTACCTTCCCTATCGGTCGCCTTCTCTTTTTGCGGAAGGCTCCACAATCTCGAACGAACAAATGTCTACCTAAAAAATTGTTCATTAATAGTATAATTGACCATAAAAACGAAAGAAATGTAAACGAAGTAACCATAACAAAAACCTTTCTAGCAATCACAAATTAACTGTAAAAAGGAATTGTATTCATTTCCGCCCCTGCGGGCCAAAAATCGACGATGTCCTCCATGATCGACGCGAATGCATTCACTCTGGCAGGCAAATTGCGATGCCACAATCCCTCAGCGATATACGAATCCACCATGGTGCCGTGGGTGCCGTGTCGACGTTGTTCATGTCTTTAAACGGTTTCCACATTCGCTCGATTATTTGCGTGTGCACGATCGCAAAACAAAATTTGTCGAGTGGTTGACCCATGCAAAATCGTAATTTGGGTCAGTGAGAAACCCTTGGTATGCACGCCATCCATCAGAGATGATTCAAGTCCCCTTTTCGATATGTTTTCGAATCGCTTCAAGCAGAACCGGAGCCGTTCGGTTTGGCACAATAAAAGCGAAGCATTCCCTTGTTTCATGACACAGACCACCAAAAAGCCAACGTTCTGGCAGCATCCTACCGGCGTGTTTTTTGCGCTTTGCGATCAGCGATTCATCGATCTCCACGGTGAGTCCGGCACCACCGATCTTGTTAATCGAAAGCTTCTTGATTTTCCAAGCGCACACTTGGCGGAGAAAGTAGTTCCACTCAACAACGGTGTCGCCACTAATGCCGAGCTCCTGCTGACAGTATTTGATTGTCGTGAGTCCCTGGTTCGATAGATGAATGAACTTTAAAATTGTGACGAACGGGAGCTTGCTTTGTTGCAAAAAAGTTATCGACTCGAATTCCTCTTGAATGTTAGGGGACCTTTTGCCGTGCGCAAGTGTCACATACCCAGCGAAATGGATCTTTTCCCTTTGGGCAGACTTTCATCGATTCGCCACAGTTGCAAATCTACGACTGGATGATTCCTTTGGTGACGAAATAATCGATTGCCGTCGATTCCTTGAACGCCCAAATGTCAGAGAAACGTATCGTCGTTAAAGTAAAAAAAAAACGTTGCAGTTAAAATACAGTTCCGGAAATGCATTTTTCGAGGGGGCAAAATTAGTTCCCCCGATTTTCCTTTCGCTCCCCCGATAATCCTTCCGCTCGGCCGATAATCGGACCGCTCCCCCGATATTGGAAAAGTACCTACAAGTTGAAGCAAGTTATTGTATTCATCGTCCGATGGCGCTTAAAAGTCTAAAATATACAGTGTGGCTGAAAATTACGTGCGCGCAGCATCTGACATAGTTTTAAACAATGTATAAAGCATTACTACTCATCTTTTTGGGTTTTAATATTCTTTTTATCGTTGTCTATTAATTTTTTGTTGAAAAAAGTTGTTGTCTAGGTCATGACAAATACGTGCGCTAGTCGGGACGCAATCGCACAGCTGGCGACGAGCGGCATGAAGAACTCGTCGATCGCATCGAGGCTTGGGGTGGCTCTGAGGAACGTCCAGAAGATCGTAAAGCTAAAAGAGCTAAGGAGGATGAGCTAAAAGACGATTGTAGTTTGAACAAGATGGCAAAACAGCTTCAAGTTTCGCGTTGGTCGGTTCAATCGATAGTAAAAAATGAGCTCGGACTTCGAAGTTATCGACTGTTAAACGGGCAAGTGCTCACCGATCAAGCCAAGCAAAACCGAAAGGAGAAATGCAAGAAATTGTGAGCTTTTTTCAAGGTGCGGCGCATTGACGATGTTCTTTGGCCGGATGAGAAGATTTTCACCTTGGAAGTGGCTAAAAATCCACAAAATCACCGTCAACTTCTTAGTCCAGCTCTCAAGAGCACTAGCACACGAAAAGTCGCTACAAAAGGTCTGTTTCCAAAAAGTTTGATGGTTTGCGGTGGAATCAGTGCTTCGGGCAAGACCCCGTTGGCTTTTATCGATAAAAGATTAACGCAAAAGTCTATCAAAAAGAGATTCTCGAGAAAGCTGAGGTGCCGTGGAAGAGGAGCCATCCGAATTTGACTCTTCAACAAGATTGGGCGCCGGCCCACAGAGCCAAAACCACAATTCGCTTTCTCGAAACCAAAATTGGCTCTTTTTTGAAGAAGGATCAATGGCCTGCAAACAGCCCGGATCTCAATCCGTGGGACTTTTCGGTTTGGGGTTTTATGGAAGAACAATTGAGAAATAGGAAAATCAACAATTTGCATGATTTACGTCGAGAATTGATCAAAATCTGGAACGACTTAGATGCAAATTATCTCCACCGCACCGTCGATTCTGTAAAGAAGCGAATTGAAGCCTGTATCAAAGCGGATGGAGGCCACTTCGAAAATTTCTTGTAATTATTAAATGCTTTTGTTCCAACTATTATAGAAATAAATATTTTTACATGTTCTTTGAAAGAAAATTAAATTATGGCGTTTTCTTTGGCGCACGTAATTTTCAGCCACCCTGTACACAAATTATCAACTATTAACACTTAAAAAAAATAAAAACTGACAAGAAAAATGATTTTGCAGTTAAAAAGGGAGCGAATACGCGACGCAACGTGGTGACGACAATTGAGTCAATTGAAAAGCAACGTAGCATCAAAAATTATCATTTAACAAAAACAAATTAACATTTAATTTTGAGACATACATTCAAAGTGACGTCACAGATCGAATCGAATCGGTTCAGTTAATTTTAACCTTGTTTTCAAAGCCTTTCGAGAAGTTTGGGTTTGTGTTTTGAATTTAAAACTCTTTCGTTAAATCTGTTCTTTTTCTTGGCTAAACATTGGAGTTTATTTAATAAAACTAAGAAAAATGAAGATAAAAGTAATCGAAATCGTAAATCGAAAAGTATGATCAAGTTACATGAGAAATGTGGATTTGTGCGCCACGCAACGAGGCCACCGATCTTGGCCGCTCGTTTCTCGCCGATTCCCAAGATGCCACAGATCTCTCGTTTGGTAAACGCCTACACCAGAAGAGTCCCTTCATTGCTTGAAGTGTCTAAAAAGGTTTCTTTCTTGCAACAAGATTCCAACAATACAAACAATAACTTCTTATCTATTTGAAACGAATGGCCTTGTGTGTACCAACAACGTTTCTTATGTTCAGTCTCAATTAGACACAAGGTTTTAACAGTTTTAACAACTGGCAACTTTCAAAAACTAAGCAATAACCCTCACCATCGGAAAACAAATGAGAATGGCGATTGTAGCCAAGACTCCGTAGCCAGTCGCTTGAAATTTGTTTGTCAGAAAATAAAGGCTCATGTTGAGAGGCGGAAGATTCAGAGTCGGGAAGAAATTCATCAAATACCAGTACACCGTGAAGCTCACGTAGATGTACTTTGCTAAAAAGACTTCTTTTGATTCCCAAAAAAGCACTCACGCAAAAGAATAACAATTTGAGTGATGACGATTCGTTTTGTGGTCGATGTCCACAAATGTTTCCTTTTCAAATTGGCCGGCGTTTTCATTCTGTAAGTGAACAGTAATGCTTTACTAACTGAATCGGGACTTGTTCTTGGGAGTAAATTTTACATTTCTTTAATCAGATTTTGGTCTTTGGTCTGTCCTTTGGTCTGAGCATCGCTTTAGCTTGGCTCAGTTGGACCTCCAAATGGATTGAACCGACACGACTGATCTGATATCCAGGGTTCGTCATAATTATGGACCTGGGGGTGTCAACTTTATCTGTGACCATTCGGTCCCATCTATTGTTATTTTATATCTTTTGCTTTTTTCATGTTTACCCTTGTTATTTGATATAATTTCTAAGATTATATAGTGTTTTTTTAGAGATTGTCAAGCCGAGTATTTATCGGAACTCGATCATAGCGTTGCATCAATGGGGGCTTTTTGACACGTGAAATTTCTCAAAATTTAGGAGTTTCTACGCGACTCGTGAATAAGACAATTAAATGCTTCAAGGAATTGGAAAAAAAAAAATGCTGATAGAGCTGGTCGAGGAAAACGGCGTTCTGTAGGGATTCAGGCCAACATCAAAAAAGTGCGAGAGGTTGCGTCGTAACCCGGAACGACCATGTCACGCCAAATAGGAATTTCTGAGCCTTCTTTGCGCCGAACTCAAGATGAAAGCTTTCAAAAAGAACAAATGTTAAGGACTCACCAAAGCTGTTAAAAAGAAAAGAACGATTTGAGGGCCTTCTCAGGCGATTCAACCAACGCAGCTGTCGTGATATTTTGTTCTCAGATGAAAAATTATTCAACGTTGGACAAGTGCTAAACAAGTAGAATGACCGAATTTATGCCATTTCGAACCCACAAAAATCGCGCGTTATTCATCCAGCTTCAGTCATAGTGTGGGCAAGGATCACGGTGGATGGAAAGACTTCTCTTGTCTTCGTGTTATCAAGAGTCAAGCTCAACAGTCAAGCATATTTACGACAAGACGTTTTTCCCTGGACTCAATCTCATTTTGGACAACGTAGCTGGGTATTTCAGCACAATAGAGCATCGACTCACAAGTCTCGAATGGTTCAGGATTGGTGTGAGCAGAACCTACCCGACTTCATCTCATTCAACGAGTGGCATCCAAGCTCGCCGGATTTTAATCCGCTTGATTTCTTAGCCTGGTAAATCTTAGAAGCGAAGGCATATGCTAAACCACATCGAACATTTGACTCGTTGAAGAAAGCGCTCCTTAAAGCATTGGACGAGCTTGATGTTGCCTACTTGCGTGCCACAGTTGACGCCTTCCGCCCACGTCTCTTGCTATCTTTGGGTGATTTGTTTTTCGGTTAGTACCGACTGATTTATCTGGGTCCATAATTATGACACATCCTGTATACTGGAAAGCCTAGTTGGCTTGTGAAGAATAATCTGCTTACAGGCAATGAATTGTTAAGATTTGACAAAACTTGATGAAAAGATTTCCTTGATGAACTTGATGAAAAGATTGTTTTTTTTTCTTACCTCCACAAAACGACTGTCGTAGAGAGATAGGAAAAAGTGATAGCAGTGATGAGAAACCCGTTCACGTAAACCAAAATGATTGTATACAGAAAGTTTGGAACAATCGGTTTAAATGCCAGAGAGTTGCCGATCGCCTGAACGCGTATTGTAAAGAAAAATAAAATGACTTTGAATTAAGTGAGTAGAATTGTTACTTACGAGTCCGTTCTGACTGTAGGCACCAGTTTGAACAAAAAGGCACACGTGCAGAGACAGCAAGAAGCCGATAGCCCAAATGAACACTGTGATGTAGCTTGTGATTGAAGTTTTCCAAAGCTGAAAATGCATTTTCAACAGTTTATCGTTTTTTATTTAAAGATTTCCACCTTATGATAAGAAATCGGTGCCCAGATTGCCCAAAATCTCGAAACAGCAATCTCGAATTGGAAAACTACTCCAATCACTGGCCAAACTGAAAATCTTTGGTGTAAAAAAGTTGTAGAAGAAAATGAAAATAAATATTCGAAAGAACACACTTGCAGTATTCATAAGGACTATCTTTCCAATCCACCATCCATTCTCAATGTAGAATTGATAAAAGTAGCCAAAGTTGGCGGGCTCTCTTATAAGCAGTTGTTCGGTATAAAGAAAGAAATTGATTAGAACTGAAAAGGTTACTTCTTCAGCGATTTCTAGACATAAAAGCTACTAACAATAAGCTAGCGTCTGGTTGGCTAATGATTTCTAAATCAAGATCAATCCCCCGTTAAAACAAACCAATATTTCTGATTGAGCGAAGAAAAATCGGGCAAAGTGTATTAGTCCGCTTTCCGAAAGCTACAAAAATGGCTATATCTCCGAGAACAGCGAATGGAATTGATACATCAAAAAGGATTGATGCCCAATCGTAGAATTGAAGTGGCATCTTTATTCTGAAATGATGAAAGAGTAAAGTTTTAAAGTTGGGTTCAACGTTTTATTTTCGTGAGTACTTTTTGCATGTTCAATTACCGGTGGATCACTGATTTTTCGTGGTAAATCGGAATCGGAATTTGTTAGGCAATATTTTGAGGGTAAACTATATCCCTGGGGACTTTCTAATTTAACTTTCAGAGAACTTTAGAACAAAAACTCTTCCTTTCACTTGTTTTTGGTTTTCCGAATTTTGAATCGGAGAATAAAATCGTTAACCGAAAAATTGAAGTCTTGCTTGTAAATTGTGCTTGTTTTTTGGGTTTAAGTTTGCAATCAGAGAAAAAAAAGCCTGCTCACGAGAGACAGTCTATGCCATCTTATAAGAGCCATGAGAATGAGAGCCATCTTATAATTAGCATTATGAGCTGTTCAAAGCACAAGTATACTAAAACAGTTCATTTTAGAATTTGCATTTGTTTTAGTTACAAGAACCAAACACTAAGGTCACAACAATTATCTCAGTTTTGGTCTCAACAATTTAGCTTTAGTAGAACTTGAAAAAGCACAATCACATCAATTTCACCTTTGAATTTGAAAGAAAAAGGAAAATTTGAATCTGAATATATGTGTTTTGTTCAAAACATTGGATTTTGCATTTAAACTATTTGTTCTCAAGATCCGAGGAGAATGAATCTCCTTAGATTCGGACGTCACAAATATTCTGATCAGAATTCATCGTTTTTCCGTTTGGTAGAATTGAATAATGGATCGGACCTTTCTGCGACCACCAAACACTGAGAAGAAACTTCTTTGGGTGTAGGTCGGGCTTCGGAAAGTGGTTCGGTGGTTGTCCTTTATCTAGCCATTCGGCTTTACGTTTTCGGTTATCATAGAGGACCCATTTTTCATCACAAGTTACAATTCGATCCAGAAATGGCTCCTTTTGGTTACGAAACAGCAAAGAATACGATGTGAGGTAACGGTGCAATTTTTGACATTCGTTCAACTGATGAGGCACCCACTTTTTCAACTTTTTTTACTTTCCCGATTTCCTTGAGATGGTTCCCAATTGTGTGTGGAGTGACTCCACAGTGCGTTACTAATTCTGCCTCCGCTGTTCTGGGATCCACTTCTACCAGCTCCTTTAATTCGTCATTGTCGAGACTATCATGGGGTCCGCGGCCTTCCTTGTCATTAAGATCCTCGTCGCCTTCCCGCGTAATTGTTTGAACCAGCGCTGAACTGCTTGAGCTTGAGCTTTGTTTTCCCCAAAAGCTTGATAGATGTTTTGGGTCGCTTCTGACGCATTGTGGCCAAGCTTGAACTCATACAAAAAGAGGAGGCGAAAGTGTCGATTTTCCATCGATGTAAAACAACCTGAAAAAGACCATTAAGGAAGGTCAAAGCAAAAGTGTTAAATAGAAAAGAAAATTGAGAAAAAAATACTTAAATACATAAAAAGATCCAAGGTCAATAAGCATTTGCAGCCGCGTAGGCAACGCCGGAAAGTGAGACCCACAAATACGACAATAATTTTTCCGTACCTAATACTTGACCTTCAGCCTCTATTAATGATCTTACGGTAATTGGCATTGTCTCCAAGCGTAAATCGATGCTTGACTCATCATCAAAATCGGGAGAACTCAATCCATTTGGAGGTCCAACTGAACCAAGCTAAAGCGATGCTCAGACCAAAGGCCAAAATCAGATTAAAGAAATGTAAGATTTACTTCCAAGTCCTGATTTAGTTAGTAAAGCCTTACTGTTCACTTACAGATTGAAAACGTCGGGTAATTTGAAAAGGAAACATTTGTGGACATCGACCACAAAACAAATCGTCATCACTCAAATTGTTATTCTTTTGCGTAAGTGTTCTTTTTTGGGAATCAAAAGAAGTCTTTTTAGCAAAATACATCTACGTGAGCTTCACGGTCTACTGGTATTTGATGAATTTCTTCCCGACCCTGAATCTTCCGCCTCTCAACATGAGCGTTTATTTTCTTGCAAACAAATTTCAAGCGACTGGCTACGGAGTCTTGGCTACAATTGCTATTCTCATTTGTTTTCCGATGGTGAGGGTTATTGCTTAGTTTTTGAAAGTTGCCAGTTGTTAAAACTGTTAAAACATTGTGTCTAATTGAGACTGAACATAAGAAACGTTGTTGGTACACACAAGGCCATTTCGAACAGATAAGAAGTTATTGTTAGTTTGCTAAAGTTTGCAAATTCGATATTGTTGGAGTGAAGAAACCTTTTTAGACACTTCAAGCAATGAAGGGACTCTTTTGGTGTAGCCGTTTACCAAACGAGAGATCTGTGGCATCTTGGGAATCGGCGAGAAACGAGCGGCCAAGATCGGTGGTCTCGTTGCAGGGCGCACAAATACTCATTTCTCATGTAACTTGGTCATACTTTTCGATTTACGACTTCGATTTACGATTTCGATTACTTTTATCTTCATTTTTCTTAGTTTTATTGAATAAACTCCAATGTTTAACCAAGAAAAAGAAGAGATTTAACAAAAGAGTCAAAACACAAACCCAAATTTCTCGAGAGGCTTTGAAAAGAAGGTTAAAATTAACTGAACCGATTCGATTCAATCTGTAACGTCACTTTGAACGTCTGTCTCAAAATTAGGTGTTAATTTGTCTTTGTTAAATGATAGTTTTTGACGCTACGTTGCTTTCCAATTGACTCAATTGTCGTCACCACGTTGCGTCGCGTATTCGCTCTCTTTTTAACTGCAAAATCATTTTTCTTGTCAATTGTCAATAAGTCAAAACCATTTTTGAATCGTTCTGAAAATTTGGAGTGATGAAGTAATGTAATGAAAGGATTAATGAAAAAATAGTACCTAAAAGATCCTAGACCAAAATTCGATTCGAATCGAAATTTGCTCCTCAAAATTGCTGCCTGCTCAATATAAATAAATACGGACAGCTTGAGCTTTTGGTGGGAAAGATAAGTGGATAATCTTCCAACTCACTTCCTCTCGAACAATCAATCTCGAACAATTGTCGTTCCTTTCCTCCTTTAAGTTGTTTTCTCCAACCTTTTCTTCGAAACTAGATTTCCGATAAATAAAGTAAAAAAGATTAGCAATCAAAGAATTTTACTTCTCAATACAAATTGTTTCCCAAATCATTTTGCAAACAAAACCTATTCTACCACATTCTACCCATTCATTTATTCGTTTAGAAAGAAAGCTCTTTATTAAATTCTAGATTCAATCAATTGAAAGTAGGTGGATGCCTAAAAACAAACTTTTTGTTGCTTTTTTTTTTCCTTTTCTCTTGTTCTTTCAAAGTGTGGACGCGAGCTTGACGGTGATGCCTGTGGACAAAGAGATTCTCGTGTATAACTATGAAAATATTTATGTCCATTACCATAAAATGGAAAGGTTTTTTTGATCTTGTTTATTTAACTTAAGCTTTTAGCTATCGTTGGGTCGAACTGTCAACTGGGCAGAATTTAAGTCTTCGATGCCAGAGCACAACTGCTAATAAACTTCGGTAAGTGAATTGGATTCAAGTTAACGAAAATGTTGCTTTTTTTCGAACTGTTGTTTCAAAGTACAATTGATTTTCTTGTGTAGATGGATGCTGCCAATTCAATCGAATCTCGATTTGGAAGGGTTTAGTGAAGAGGATTTCTAAAAGGAAAATCACTGTCGAAAAAGAAGATGAACAGGTAAAATAATGTTGACTTTAAAAACCTTTGTGTAAATTTTTAGAGTCAATTGTTTCACATTCGATCCCTGGAACAGAGTGATACCGGGACATACTCGTGTTTGGACGACAAAAACCACACTGATTTTCTCTATGTTTTTGTGGAAGGTAGACTCAATTCAAAGCATTGCATTTTGCAAATTTTACTTCATTTTAAGGTTTATATGATTTTCTAAAGCCCAAAACCTATACACTCGATGTCACCTCATCAAAATTTCTTCTTCCGTGTCGATACGCGCAAATCGGTCATTGGCCAGTTTGGCCCTCTTTGTTTGTGGACGGAGAGGAATGGTTGAAAGATAGTAGAGAGCGAGATGCTGTGACGTTTGACTCACGGTAAGTTGGCTGCTTCCGCTTAAAACAACACTGTTTACTTTAAGATACGGCTTCGAAATAGATTTGGTCAAACTGAACAGGAGTTTACCGATGGGTAGTGGCCACTTCCGCTGTGTGGATTCCAAGGGCGATGAAGTCGAGTGGTTCGTGCGGGTTGGCGTCTTTCATTTAGAATTTTGTTATAGCCAATTGTTTAGTTTGCTTCAATGGCCGTGAAATCTGTGTCAATGACGATCCCAGAACTGGAGGCTATTGCTTTGGCGGTTAACAAACGTGCGTTTGTTTATTATATACTTTCAACAATGATTTACTGTTCACAGATTGTAAAAGTATCAGTCTGCAGTGCATGGTAGACATGGTTTCGGTTCGGACGGAAAGGATCGAATCGGAATTGACTGGATCGGATCGAATCAGATCCAATGGGATTCGATTCGATTCGATCTGATGAATATTGAATTAGAAATCATGTCTAGTGCATGGTTGGTGATATTTACAAACGATATAGGAAAAAATCTCACTGTTCAATGTGATCTGCGATTGGACAATACTACGAGCCAATTTGAGAACCAATTACAAATGCAGTGTCCTCGATGCAGGCAAAAAGATGGAGTAAGAAAAAGTTCGTAGTAAATTTTACAAAGTATTTTCAGCCAAAGATTCAAAAAGATGTCAAAAAGATTCATGGGAATTCGAGGCTCTTCTCATTAAGTGTGATATTTGAGGAGGTTAAAGCCGACGATTCTGGTCTATACACATGTTCTTGGTAAGAAGACTATTGTCTTTCTCTCGAAATTTACTTCAGGCCTCAAAAAGTGGTCAACAAATGGGATGCAAAGACTCAGCAAACGTCTCCATTCCGAATCTTTTCCCCATTATCCAGAATGCACGTAGGATTTCGATTAAATTTAGAATTGAATCTTTGTTGTAGTTTGCCCCACACGCCGAAGAGTTGACTGTTTTTCAAGGAGAGCCCATCAGAATAAGAGGTAATCTGTTTGACCGAATCTGTTTGACAGAACAGGTTCTTGCAGCAACGATTCTCCCGATAGCAGCCGATTTTGTAAACTACACCTGTATATGGTCGTACACAAGATATGTCGATGTTGAAAGACAAAAAGTTTCCTCTTCGTACGAAATAAAAAGGATGGCCTGTGGCGAGAGACCATATCTGAAGGTGAAAACTTTCGAAGCCATTAGATTCGGTTTTTAATCGAAACAAATCGAGCCGAGCGACCGTTTAATCGGTTAGGAACCGACCCGGTATCAACCGGTAAAGCCTATTAAAATCGGTTTTACGTTAGTCAAAACGATCCTCTCTTATCGTTTAAGAACCCGAACGAAAGTAAACGGATAAATTTCGAACCGGTTACAATGTTAGTGACCCGGACACAAAAAGATTTTAGACTCAGTGTCAAATTACCTAAAACGATTAGTAAAAGAAGTACTATCTTGTAGGTCGATGAAAAAGGTAAAGTGGAAAGTTACACCGAAGAGCTCTTCATACCGAGTCACAAACTAGCTGCTGGTGGAACGTGAGTGCAAAAAGCAATCAAATTTTCATTTCATTTCATTCGAGTTTTCTAGCTATGAAATCACATTTCTTGTGATCGAAGAGCACTATCAAAAGATCACGTGGAAAGTCAAAGTCGACACTCCAGTGAAAGATTTTACTTTCAACGTGCAATCCTCCGCTCATTTCGTTCAATTCGATAAAATGTATCACGTGGTAGGTCCAGAGGATTATAAAAAGCTGAAATTTTGATAGAAAATACCTATTGAGAAAATTGTTTCCTTTTAAATCCAAAATTGTTAGCTTTTGCATTTGCATTAGATTGTAAACTAAGTCTTGACAGTTTAATCAAAATGGTCTTCATTCTTTGCAATGAATTTCGCCCATTTTACTGACAATTGGTGGCTTCTCCTGTCATAGAAAATTCTTGGTTTCAAATCAAAATACTCTTGGAGCCACTTTTTGAGGCCTTGTTCATTTTGGAAGTGCTCTCCATCCAGGGCATGTTGCATCGATTGGAAAAGATGGTCATAGGAGTGTGGTCAGGAGAATATGGTGGGCGGGGTAAGAGTTCCCAGTTCAACTCATGGATTGTGGAGCGGGTCAACTTTGCCGTATGTGAACTGGCGTTATCGTGTTGGAGAATGGCCTCTTTCAAATTGGGGCGCTTCACCTCAATTTCCTCTTCAAGATTTTTGAGCTGATCGCTGTATAATAGAGCATTGGTTGTCTGCTTATTGTCGAGAAGCTCTCAATAAATGACACCCAAGAGATCCCACCAAGCCGACAGCATGTACTTCTTTTAGGGCAGGTCTGGGAGCACATCCTCTGCTGGTATAACTCCAAAAAAACTTTCCTGAAGGCTTCAGCACTTAGTTTATAACCCAATAAATCTTTAGATTGGCGCAAAGATTCAACTTAGCTGTCATTCGAGGCCACACGTTTTTTGGGACGAAAAACTTCACTTATTTTATCAACGGTAACAATGAGAAAAGGTGAAAGTAATGACTTCTTAAGATCAAATAAAATCGTCTCAGCAACAAGTGTGACCGGAGCGGATGACGTTTTTTGGAACACGACCCTTCACCAGGATCTCATTGTTGTTTGCAGCAAAATTGTTTCGTTTAGAAGGAAACTTTTCTCAAATTCAAACCTCTAGGATACCTTCCAACAAGGTTCATTTCATCTCCGAGTCGCTGGTCAACGTCCAGCAGTTTGGATAAAAAAGGATCCAGAAATTAGCGGCGAGGATCCGGTTGGATACTTGTTGAAATCTCTTTGCAAAGTTCTTTTAGAGCAGAATTTATCGGGGCGATGATATCACACTATTTTGCCGAGTTCACATGTTGGCTGGCATGTTGGTTAACAAAAGATTCCTTAAATTTATTCATTTACAGCTCAATGTTTTGGATTCACAACAAGACAGTGCTAGATGAAAGCAGCATTGTGCAAAGCATTGTCGGCGATTCAGTGCTCTTAAAAATGACAATCAAGGTTTTTTGTTTGTTTGAAAATCAAAAAATGAGCAAAGAAAATCTTAAAAATGGCAGTGAATACAAATAGCCAGAGCTTGATTTTAGAGCTCGATCTTTTTTTGCTCTTTTTATTTTTGTGGTTTAAGCCAATTCATACTACAAATGGAGCTTTCTCCTCAAACTCCAATCATAGAATATTTCGACAAATAACTCTGGTGAGTACATTTGCGTTGCAAGAAACACTGAAACCGGACAGGAGCTTAATCAAACAATCGGGCTTGAGGTTTGAGACTTTTTTTCATTTGAAATTGTCTATTATAGATTCATGAAATGATGGCACCCGTATTTCTCGGCTGTGGAAGAGAAATAGTTCCTATAAAAGCTGGAGAAAGCTATCTATTAGACTGCAAAATGAGTGGAGATCCGCCTCCTTTCATTTCATGGTTTGTTGTTTACAAGAGAAAACTTTGTTTGAAGTGAGTAGAAGACACTGAATGGTTAAAGGTCAAAGAATGGGATTGCAATGACAGATAGTGTAAATGCTTCAATTGTTCTTCCTAAAGTCGACACCGATGATAGTGGAGTCTATGAATGTGTTGGGAAGAATCGAGTGGGAGAAGTGCGACGGAGTATCACTCTTGAGGTAATAAGGGAGCGATGCCTCAGATGAGACTCGTTCATTTGTCCGATACGGTACATTTATACGGTAGCTTATCCACTTAACAATTTACATGAACATCGGTTTGGTTTGCTTCGATTCTAGAAACAATCATCGTTTGAGCCTCCAAGCCAGTTCAAACCAACCCAATCTACTGACAAGGGGTCTCTATTATGCTAACCTGATGACTAGGGTTAGCACGCACAATAATCTACTATATATAAAGAACTAAGACGTCTGTCTGTCTGTGCGCACCACTCCTCCACGCCCAGTAGGCCGTTTCAAATAACTTATAGTTAGTTTGGCTTAGAATTTCATGTAGTTATGCAACATGTTTTTAAATTTTTAAAAAAACCAAAAGTGCCGATCGCGGGCGGGAGTCGAACCCGAATCATGTGGGCTGGAGACAAGTGCGCTCGCACCGCGTCATCTACTGGCTAGTGGTTAACGCGCGCGTCTTTTAAACGAACGGAAGAAAAAGGTCGCGGGTTCGCCAGCTTGCTTTTTTTTACTGCGAAGCTTCTGGTTTGACAATAAAGTGTCACAAAATTAGAATGTCCAATAATAATTTTAAAGGACAAGTGATACCCAAAAGCTCCGAAAATGAACAAAAGTGCGGATCTAGGTCTGGTCTTCTTTCCGTTAAATTTTGATTTTGTGTAAAGTTCTAAAATAAATCAAGTGTTTTTAAAATTTTAGCAAAAGAAAGTTAAAAAATGTTCACAGCCGGATCCGAGCCAGGGTTAAGACAGGCGAAATTGAGATTAAGAGCGAGCGCACTTACCTCTAAACCATTGAGAATGGGCAAAAATAAATAGAGCATCGTTTTCCCCATGCACGATAGGCGTTTGAATCTCAACGGCTTAGCAAAATTGTCCGCCCAGATTCGATCATTCCCTTGTCAGAGAGTTTATAACATACTTTGCTCCACTTTTTCGGTCGCAGCTAATCACGAATAAACAGCAACCCACGGAAATGTAGGTCAGCATTAACCAAGAGGTCAAAGACGATAAAAAAAGTCGTCTAATGCTTGCATACGTGGCTCTCTCCATCATCATCATCATTCTCATCTAGCTCGCATGTGTGCTCAATTTTGTTATTTTGTGGAGAAGACAGAAAGCTCGAGCTCGAAATCAAGAAAAGTCTGTAGTAAATTGATATCGTATTCAAAAGCTCTTTGTTTAGTGCTTTCCGAGTGCTGTACGATGATTTAATAAACGGAGGAACCATTCCAGCTCAAGATCGAAACAAGCAGATTCCCCTCGATCAACAAATCAATCAAATCGTTTACGATCGTTCGAAATTTGAAATTTCATGTGATGATCTTCAAATTTCTGATCGAAAAACGGTAAAAAGTTTATCTGAATCTTTAGACTTTTTATAGTTGGGAAGTGGACAGTTCGGGAAAGTTTCAATGGGATTCTTGAAGAAACCAAATCAAATCAATAATTTCACTTCCGAAACACCAACTTTAAAGGTCGCTGTTAAGGTGAACTTCTTGACAAAAGATTCTCAAACATTGCTATAGGAACCATTTCACGCGGCCTCAATCCGACAACACATCATCAACATTCAAATGTTGGCCGACGAGCTGAAGTTGATGTCCTTAATTCCACCGCATCCGAATGTGCTCACTCTGATTGGAGCAGTCACCGATCATCTGACTAGGTAAGTACTTAATATCTTGACCGGAACCAAACTTGATATGTGATTCTGAACGCACATTGTAAATCCAGTGGTCGTCTCTGTGTTGTCACGGAGCTATGCGCCAATGGGAGTCTCGAGAAATTTCTGAAAAACCTCACACGCAACACATTTTGTAATGAATTGAGAAAGGTTAGTAATTGAATTATTTAGTAATTATTTAGAAAGGTTAGTATTTGAATTATTACTAACAAGGGACGGTCAATAGGGTGTGAGGGCCAAATGACATAAGCCATATACTAATCGACGTAGACTTTTGCGCTGATTCCGAATCTGCTCTCCGTTTTTCCACCACAGCACTCTGCCAAAAGTTAAAAGCGTGTTTTTGCACCGCAGCACGCCAGATATTTGGCACGGAAGTTTTAGCACTTATCTTATAAAGTCCCACGCATGTTGGAAAAGAGTGCGGCCGTGGCCTAATGGATAAGCGTATGTATCGGACGATCCTTGATTGTTTTGCGGCTGGTTCTAATCCTTGTGCTGCAAAGCTTTTTGCTTTAATCTACTAATAGTCCAACCAGTATTAGTATTAGTCGTCTGATACAAGACGTTTATCCACTAGACCACAATAGCACTATCTTCCAACGCGTGAGGGACTTTTATAAGGTAAGTGCTAAAACTTCCGTGCCAAATATCATGCGTTTGGGCGAACGAGAGCAAATGTTATAAACATATTCGGGATGTTCATGGTCGATTTCTATAAGATCGATTTGGCCTCAGCTCAATCCCAGATGCTGACCTAAAGGTCCTCCCTTGTCAAACTATTCAAAGTTAAAAGAAGCAAAAACAAGAGCAAGTCAAACACGAACCCTAGAATCCTCGCCTCTTATTCAAACCTACTGCCACTCGGCCACCACAAAATCTTTTCCCCTCTGGTAAGTCAACTTATAAATTCAAGGTCCATACAAAACTTTCAACGCTTATAACTCTTTACAGAGTGCTGCGGTGGAAAAACAGAAAGCAGATTCAGAATCAGCGCAAAATTCTAAGTCGGTTAGTATATGGCTCATGTCATTTGGCCATCCACACCCTATTGACCGTCTCTTGTAAAACCAACATTTCAGGCTCAAAACAGTGAATACATGAAGCCGGATCGCAAAAATAGAGGAAACACAGTAGGAAAACGATCGCTAAAAAGCTAAAAACTGTTTAGGTTGAATTGTCAATAATTAGGAAAATGTCTGTGGATGTAGTTACTGACAGCTATATTCCGGTATGATCTTGTTTTTTAGCTTGAATTCGAATTGTTTAGTGGACTCAAGTTGAAAGTCAAGACGAAAAGCATGATGGACACGAGAAGACACCAATTGTTCAGGTTTCTAAAAGTTTTGAAGAGAAACGAAATTGAATGAGATTTTAATATTCCAGACATTTCTATGCTCGACATCCGACCTTTTATCGTTTGCGATGCAAATCGCTAGCGGAATGGAGTTTTTGAGTGAAATCCCGGTAAGTCTGGCTTGAGATGGTTCCTCAAGAAGCTTCAACGAAGACCTAATGAGAGAAGCTAAGCAAGCCAAAAATTATTTGACTTTCACCTCATATTTTGCTCCTTGACTTTTGACCTTTTTGCCAAGCTTTGCATCTCGCAAAAAGTCAACCTTAATTCTCAGGAGGGAAGAATGGGTAGTCAGAATGGCCTTTTCAAATGGTACTATGACCATTAGATGCAGTTTTTGATGCTAATTCCGAATCTGGGTTTAGATTTTGCTGAACACCTCGGGATTGCGAGATATTTAGCTGACAGGCTTAGCAAGACCTTCAAAAGGCTTTTCTTCTAGGCCGAATATCTCTTGATTCCAAAATCTCTTGATGATCAAAATCTGAGACCAGATTCGGAATGAGCATCAAAAGCTGCATCTAGTGGTCATAGTACCATTTGAAAAGGCCTAT
Organism: Mesorhabditis belari; assembly: GCA_958450365.1. Taxonomy (NCBI): domain Eukaryota; kingdom Metazoa; phylum Nematoda; class Chromadorea; order Rhabditida; family Rhabditidae; genus Mesorhabditis; species Mesorhabditis belari. Next base: position 121,155 of record CAUEEP010000449.1, on the reverse strand, counting down.
CCTTTCCTTTCAGTGCATTCATCGAGATCTGGCCGCAAGAAATATAGTAATCACCGAGAAAAACATTTGTCGAATCGCTGATTTTGGATTGGCAAGACGTGCTAACAAATCTTATTATCGGTTCGGAAGAAACTATTGATTATAAAAAGGTATTTTTAGAAAAGACTTCGGGAAGCATCAAAATGATCTTTTACCTTTGCAGTGGATGAGTCCGGAATCGATTGAAAGCGGATATTACACACAAGCGGTGTGCAATTGTTTTATGTGAAGATTTTACGGATACTAAAGTACAAATACTAAAGTACTATAGTATTTTGGATAAAGGGAAAGATTCTGAAGTAATGGTAGTAATCCAGTCTGATGTTTGGTTTTTAAGAAATGCCAAATTTACGAATTTTCACAAAGCTTGCATTTTAAGCGAAACTGCTGAGTGTATCTTTTTGGAAATTCATCATTGTTTTTGAGAGAATAGATCTGTTCTTATCTGCTCGCCAAAATGGCAGGCAGCCGATTGTTGTTTACAATTTAAGAGAGTGTTGGGAAACTAGCCGCTGAGTCATAGTCCCCAACCCAATACATATACTAAAGTAAATTTGCAGTCTGATGTTTGGTCGTACGGAATCCTTTTGTACGAACTATTCACCCTTGGCGATCGTCCATATCCGGGAATTCCGCTCGAGGAAATTTATCCGCGAGTTCGAAATGGTGAACGAAATAAGAAGCCCGAGTTTGTACATGATGATCTGTAAGTTGAAGGAATGTTTAAGGGAGAGAGAAGACATTTTATTGGGTTGGGGACTATGACTCGGCGGACAAAAGAAAGGCAAATTTATTGAACATAAAACCATGAATTCATTCCAAATAATTTCCATTATTATTGACGACTTCTGCCCATTTTACAGGCAATTTGTGGATTCCTCTTTCGTAGTAGGATTTTGGTTTGTGTGTGAGACAAGTGTGAGACTCAAAAATCGAGGACTGGAGATGTCCCAGTTTGAGCACTTTCTTCAAAAGAAACCCATTTTGGTGTTAATGGAAAAGTTATAGAGAATCAAAAATTAGGCTTATAGCCAAATTTCCAATAAGATACACTTTCGCTTAAAATGCAAGTTATGTGAAAATTCGTAAATTTCGCATTTCTTGAAAACCAGTTTTTGAATCGTTCTGAAAATTTGAATATAAGCTTGATTTGTGATTCTCTACAACTTTTCCATTGACACCAAAATGGGTTTCTTTTGAAGAAAGTGCTCAAACTGTCACATATGACATATTGTCCGCCGAGTCATAGTCCCCAACCCAATAGGTACAACTTTATGCTGAAATGCTGGAATTCAAAGACAAAAGAGAGACCGTTGTTCAAGGTGATTTACGAGTGACTTCACTGACAATCGAACTTTTCAAATGTTAGGATTGTGTTCAAAAAATGCGAGAACATCTCGAGATGGTGTTGCCGGGGAAAGCCGAAGAAATTGAGGGAAAGCTAGCGAGTGAAGTTGATCGACTCAACTCTTATTCTGAGTGGAGAAATGGAAATCCAGGAAATGCAAATGTTAGTTGATTCTTTAATATCTTAACTAAATGAACATTTAAAGAAAGAAAAACATTAGCCTTCTAATAAATTTAGAGAGTTTTTAACAGGTTTTAACTAGGAAATCTGTAAAGAACAACTTGTGGCAAGCAAGTAAGCAAGTCCTTTTATTCTATGAATATTTGAAGTTAATTCTTTTTAATATTTGAGTATTACTGAGTATTCAAATGCTCATTAACAGCTATTTCTTTACAAAAATTTGCTCGTCAAAGAATCATTTAACCTTGAGGTGAGGTGTCTCTTTAATGTATTTAGTTCTATCAGTTACATCACGTAGATGCTTGTGTAGCAGCCAGAGCATTCTCAAGTTGAATGAGTCTCCCAGTTAGCTCTTGACATTGCTCGCTTGTTATCGTATAGTTCAAAACTATTTATTCTTGCTTGTTAGGAGTTGTTAGGACGTTGAAAGTCTGAAAAAGGCTCTGAAGAAAGCCTGGGTGGAAATTCCACAAAGTACCCTGCGGGCTGCCGTGGAAAGTTATCCAAAGCGTCTTAAAGTCGTTATCAAGAATAAAGGTGCCCATATTGAATAATTTGTTATTTTTTAAATGTATACGGTTACTGTTGTTAATTTTAAATAAAGTTTACATGAATCCGTTCATCTTTCATTACGATACACGTTTCTGAGTCTATAACCATACATATTGCCGCACCCTGTAGATGCTTGTGTAGCAGCCAGAGCATTCTCAAGTTGAATGAGTCTCCTAGTTAGCTCTTGACACTGCTCGCTGACATCGTATAGTTCAAAACTATTTATTCTTGTTAAGACTTCGATTCAAAAACTATTTCTAGATTTTGAACTAGAGTTCACAGAAAAGCAACAAATTCATTATTCAAAAAAGAAAGGGGAAAATGTTTTGCTTTAAGAAAACCTATGGTAGATTTAAATTTTTGGATCTTTTCTTTGAGTACATGAAGTTCAAGGTCGATGTCCAGCTGGTGAAAGGCCCAGAAAGTGCAGTGAAAGATCTACGAGGTTTATGAAAAAATTTCTACAAGGAAAATGAAGCTTTTTAGGAGAAAGAAATGCTAAACAAATGCCTATGGGAAGTGTTTTCTATTCTTTCGTCTCTCCCCGCCATCAATCTTCTTATTATAGTGTTAAGGTATAAGAAAAATTGATTGACGGCAAAATTGATTGATTTCGAGCTGAAAAACAACTTTCTCAATGCCTTTCAATAAAAAGCAGCTTTTGATTTCGCAAGAATCGCATCGCAAGAAAAAAATCGCAAGAAATCTTTCTCTTTCTCTTTCTGACCACCATCCGTCTCTCACTGTCATCTCACCACCACCATCTTCTCAAATATTTCGTGATCAATGAAAAACCCTTACAAAGTAAACTAAATGCTTTTAAGTTATCTTTTAAAGCTTTCGCATATCTTTCATCTTTTATCACAACATTTATCTTTTATTTAATTGTTGTTTATAAATCAAATGAAGTTAAACGATTTTTTTTTGATTTGTTGTAATTAAATGTTGTTTGTTGTTTGTTTTTTATTCAATCTTTAAGTAATGTTTAGCATGAAAACTTGAAAAAAAACAGAAGACTTAGAATAAATAAAAAGAACACAAAACTTTCCACAACAGTTTGGTGGACAGGCGCGGCGAATACGATGAGCACGGTCAGATCTCACATCTCCGTTCGACTTCTCTTCATCGGTGCATCCGTTTTTGAGTTGATCCTCGTTGCACTTTCCGGCTAGAAAAATAAATAACTTTTGCTAATACACTGTGGTGCAAAAGTCTTGTCCCACTTACTTTTCTGAAACATGTTGTCAAAATTCTAAAATTTTTCGAAAACAACTTTTTAAGTAACGGGTTTTTTTAGTAGCTTATCCCTTCATCTTTTACTATGTAAATGCCCGTACTCCAATATTTTGTTATTTTTTAAAACCTTTTTTTCGTAACTTGAGAAAAAAAGGTGGTGCAAAAGTCTTGTCTCACTAAGAAAATTTGTATTTTTTCTTTGCCTTCGTTGGTTCTCATGAATTTTTTGTATTATATTTTTATTTTTAGATGTCGATATTTTTTTTATTTTTAGATATTTTTAGATGCAAATATTTATCAACTCCTGATAAGCAAAAAATCGTGCAAGCAAGGAAATATGGATATTCATCACCGTCTATTGCGATGCTCTTCAAATGCAATAAAAGGACGGTGAATCGGCTAGCAGCAAAATCGGAAGCAGGCCAAAGTCTTCATAGAGCTTCGAAAAGTGGTCGTCCACCGATTACAACAAAAACTGAAGATCGAGCACTTATCATTGGCCATAGAATCAACCCGAATCTGACTTCGAGCCATGGAATCATGAAGTTGAAGGCCATGTCTAACAAAAATATTTCTCGATGGAGCATCAACCGTCCGTGATTCGAGCAGGATTACATGCAAGAAAACCAGCAAAACGACCATTGCACCTTGACCATTGCAAAAACTCGGAAGCTGAGATATGATTTTGCAAAGAACTACGAGTGTTGGACTTCCGATGACTGGGCCCGAGTCATTTTCACCGATGAGACTAGAATTAATTTATACTACCCGGACGGTAACCATTTAATCAGAAGACCAATTGGACAACGTTATAAGCTCAAATACGTTAAGCCCACGGTCAAATTCGGTGATGGAAGTGTTATGTTGTGGGGTAAGTGTTCACCCTATTTTTCACTTAAGATTTGTCTTTTTTAGGCTCGATGAATCGAAGTGTATCGGGACCGCTAGTGTTTATCAATGGAAATCTCGACGCTCAAAGGTACAAGTCAATGATAGAGAGCAACTTACTTCCATTTGCAAACACGAACATGCCACAAGGATGGGCCTTATATCGAGACAACGCTCCATGCCACAAAAACCAGCTAATGATGGGCCGAGTTGTCCGACTTGCAAATGGAGGAAGAGCTCGCCTACGCGGCGTTTTTGCTGCTTATCGTGTAAAATTGATCAAGGTGCCTCCTTATTCGCCGGATTTGAATGTTATAGAGCATCTTTGGGCCCATTTAAAGACTAAACTCAGGGGCAAGATATTCAACACAAAGGTCGAGCTTTGGTTCTTTATCAGAAACGTTTGGCGACAAATTTCTTCGGGAATTCTACGTGGTTTGGTCGATTCAATGCCTCAACCTATTCAAGCAGTGATTTTGGCTAAAGGAGGACCGACAAAATATTAATCTAGCTTACCTTTTTTAATGGTGGGACAAGACTTTTGCACCATAAATTTTTTGATTTTACTTTATTTGTTATTTTCTTTTAGGTAATAAATTTTTTAAATCTAAAACCTTTTTTTATATGAAAGCTTACAACTTAGGGTTCAGAAAAACCTCTTTACTTAAAAAGTTGTTTTTGAGAATTTTTAGAATTTTGACAAAATGTTTCAGAAAAGTAAGTGGGACAAGACTTTTGCACCACAGTGTAACACCGTGAGTAATGTTTTACAAGGCTACGTTCTAACTGTAGTTTTGATAGCTTCTTTCAAAAACGACTATAGTTTTGGCCCAAGAATTGCGGTAATCGTAAATTAGACATTTTCTAATTAAAGAAGTTATCTATGATTTCAAAGCGCGCATGTTGGATTGGCCAAACGACAAACTCAATCGAAAACGGAATCACGGTTTTTGTGAGACATGCTTTCAAATGCTGATCCCAAAGTGAAATAAAAGCATACTATCAGAAAAAGACAATCGATTTTCATTTTTAGATAAAGAAAAACGAAAGACTCAAAGAATGGCAGAAAACTGTGCGCTTTTGCGCGATGTTTGATCTTCCTTAGCGCTTTTTCAACTCGTGTTTCTGTCTGCAAGCCTTGCGTTTCGCTGGGATGCTAAAATTGTTGTTCTTACGATTGTTTTTTAAATTCTGATCAAATAAACTTATTAACTTAATAAAATACGTCAAAACAATTTCAAAAGACTGTCTGCATAAAAAAAAGTTTCTTTTATCTTATCTTCCTTGGCTTTGACTTGATTTTTTTTACAACTAAATTACCAAAAGGATGCGCCTATAATTTTTTTCGCCATCCTGTAAAACAATAAACCGTTGGAAGTTGTAATCTTTATCTAAAACTTAAGTTAGATCATATTGTGAAGTGATTTGAGTTGAAATTTGCTTATTGTGGGTGTCTTTCGTGGTGTTCCTTGATGAAGCATTCGAATGATCGGGGATTTTGTAGATTTCTCGTTTTCTTCTCAAATGACCGAATATTTGGATGACTTTCTCTCGATACGGAGCCACGTTCATAAAATTTGGATTTCAAAAGCAATTTAATCAAAGTAAAAACCAGTAGAATCTATACATGATTGCCAACGTTTGGTTAACTTTTAAATTCCTAAAGTATAGAACGCGGGCTCCATTGAATCGATAAACTCCTTGATGCCATTTTCGATCTCCCCTTGAGTAGCAAAGCATTTCTCCGATAAGTAGTAATCGAGGAACTTGAAAAAGTGGAAATCTGTATAATCAGGAGAATATGGAGCATGTGGGACAAGTGGGACATAAGTGGGACAAGACTTTTGGGACAAGTGGATAAGTGGGACAAGACTTTTGCACCACAGTGTAACACCGTGAGTAATGTTTTACAAGGCTACGTTCTAACTGTAGTTTTGATAGCTTCTTTCAAAAACTACTGTAGTTTTGGCCCAAGAATTGTGGTCATCGTAAATTAAACATTTTCTAATCAAAGAAGTTATCTATGATTTCAAAGCGCGCATGTTGGATTGGCCAAACGACGAACTTAATCGAAAACGGAATCACGGTTTTTATGAGACATGCTTTCAAATGCTGATCCCAAAGTGAAAAATAAGCATACTATCAGAAAAAGACAATCGGTTTTCATTTTTAGATAAAGAAAAACGAAATACTCAAAGAATAGCAGAAAACTGTGCGCTTTTGGGCAATTGGCTTTTGGGCGATGTTTGATCTTCCTTAGTGCTTCTTCAACTCGCGTTTCTGTCTGCAAGCCTTGAGTTTTGCTGCGATGCTAAAATTGTTGTTCTTAAGGTTGTTCTTTAAATTCTGATCAAATAGACTTAATAACTCTAAAACAATTTCAAAAGACTGTCTGAATGTCTGAATAAAAAAACGTTTCTTTTATCTTATCTTCCGGGGTTTTGGCCTGATTTTTTTACAACTAAATTACCAAAAGGTTTTACAGGATGGCAAAAAAATTATAGGCGCACCGCCTAAAATTTTTTCGGGAGAACTGCCTGAATCGTTAGAGCCTAAAAACTGACACCCCCAGGCCCATAATTATGACGCACCCTGGATATCAGATCAGGTCGTGTTGGTTCAATCCATTTGGAGGTCCAACTGAACCAAGCTAAAGTAGTCAGACCAAAGGCCAAAATCAGATCAAAGAAATGTAAAATTTACTTTTTCACTCAAATTGTTATTCTTTTGCGTGAGTGTTCTTTTTTGGGAATCAAAAGAAGTCTTTTTAGCAAAGTACATCTACGTGAGCTTCACAGTGTACTGGTATTTGATGAACTTCTTCCCGACTCTGAATCTTCCGCCTCTCAACATGAGCCTTTATTTTCTTGCAAACAAATTTCAACCGACTGGCTACGGAGTCTTGGCCACAATCGCTATTCTCATTTGTTTTCCGATGGTGAGGGTTATTGCTTAGCTTTTGAAAGTTGCCAGTTGTTAAAACTGTTCAAACCTTGTGTCTAATTGAGACTGAACATAAAAAACGTTGTTGGTACACACAAGGCCATTAATTTCGAATAGATAAGAAGTTATTGTTAGTTTGCTAAAGTTTGCAAATTCGATATCATTGAAAGAAAGAAACCTTTTAAGACACTTCAAGCAATGAAGGGACTCTTTTGGTGTAGCCGTTTACCAAATGAGAGATCTGTGGCATCTTGGGAATCGGCGAGAAACGAGCGGCCAAGATCGGTGGCCTCATTGCGTGGCGCACAAATTCTCATTTCTCATGTAACTTGATCATACTTTTCGATTTACGATTTCGATTACTTTTATCTTCATTTTTCTTAGTTTTATTGAATAAACTCCAATGTTTCGCCAAGAAAAAGAAGAGATTGAACGAAAGGGTTTTAGATTCAAAACACAAACCCAAATTTCTCGAGAGGCTCGAGAGGCAGAACAGGGTTAAAATTAAGCGAACTGATTCGACTCGAACTGCGACGTCACTTTGAATACCTGTCACAAAATTAAGTGTTAATTTGTTTTTGTTAAATGATAATTTTTGACGCTACGTTGCTTTCCTTGGCTCAATTGTCGTCACCACGTTGCGTCGCGTATTCCCTCTCTTTTTAACTGCAAAATCATTTTTCTTGTCAGTTTTTATTTTTTAAGCGTTAATAGTTGATAATTTGTGTATATTTTAGGCCTTTAAGCGCCATCTGACGATGAATACAATAATTTGCTTTAACTTTTATTCTGGACGTCCTAAATCGTTCAAATTTCGCTAATTCTTGTCACTTTTTGTTCAAGTATTGTTCAATTGTTGTTTTGTTTTATTGTTAGGAATATTTTGTTAACTGTTGCTCAATTGTTATTGCATTAAAGTTAACCGATAAATGTGTTGACTTAAAAAGAAATGGTACCTAATTCTAGACCGAAATTCGATTCGAATCGAAATTTGCTGCTCAAAGTAAATACGGACAGCTTGAGCTTTTGGTGGGAAAGAAAAGTGAGTAATCTTCCAACTCACTTCCTCTCGAACAATCAATCTCGAACAATTGTCGTTTCTTTCCTCCTTTAATTGTTTTCTCCAACCTTTTCTTCGAAACTAGATTTCCGATAAACAGAGTAAAAAAGATTTGCAGTCAAAGAACTTTACTTCTCAATACAAATTGTTTCACAAATCATTTTGAAACCAAAACCTATTCTACCACTACCTATTCATTTATTTGTTAGAAAGAAAGCTCTTTATTAAAATGCAAAAGATTCAATCAATTGAAAGAATGCCTAAAAATAAACTTTTTGCTGCTTTTCTCTTTCCTTTTCTCTTGTTCTTTCAAAATGTGGACGCGATTTTCACGGGGCCTGTGGACAAAGAGATTGACCATGATGTGATTTTTGACGGTCACAAAATAAGGATAATGTTTGTTTGAAGGTTTTTTGATCTTGTCTATTTAACTTAAGCTTTCAGCTATCATATGATCATAGTGTCAGCTGGGCAGAATTTGAGTCTTCGATGCCAGAACACAACTGGTAATAAACTTCGGTAACTGAATTTGATTCAATTTAACGAAAATGTTGTTGTCTTTCGAACTGTTATCTTAAGCTGTTAGTCAAAAATTGTTTTTGGAAACTACAAGTAATTTTCTTGTGTAGATGGATTGTGCCAATTGAATCGAATCTCGATTTGGAAGGGTTTAGTGAAGAGGATTTCCGAAAGAGAGTTACTGTCGAAAAAGAGGATGAACGGGTAAAATCAAGTTGTTTTTCAAAAACCTTTGTGTAAATTTTTAGACTCAATTGTTTCACATTCGATCCCTGAAACAGAGTGATACCGGGACATACTCGTGTTTAGACGACGAAAACGACAGTGATAATCTCTATGTTTTTGTGGAAGGTAGACTCAATTCAAAGCATTGCATTTTGCAAATTTTACTTCATTTTAAGGTTTATATGAATTTCTAAAGCCCAAAACCTATACACTCGATGTCACCTCATCAAAATTTCTTCTTCCGTGTCGATACGCGCAAATCATACGCGATACGCGCAGTTCTTGGTCCTCTTGGACAGTTTGGCCCTCTTTGTTTGTGGACGGAGAGGAATGGCTGAAAGATAGTAAAGAGCGAGATGCTGTGACCTTTGACTCACGGTAAGTTGACTGTTTCATCTTAAAACAACACTGTTTACTTTAAGATACGGTTTCGAAATAGATTTGGTGAAACTGAACAGGAGTTTACCGATGGGTAGTGGCCGTTTCCGCTGTGTGGCTTCCAAGGGCGATGAAGTCGAGTGGTTCGTGCGGGTTGGCGTCTTTGATTTAGAATTTTTGTTATAACCAATTGTTTAGTTTGCTTCAATGCCCGTGAACTCTGTGTCAATGACGACCCCAGACTGGTTTTCTCCCAGACGAGGGCTTAACAAACGTCCGTTTGTTTATCATATACTTTCAGCAATGATTTGATCAGATCAGCACAGACTGATCGAATCAGATCGAATGGGTTTCGATCCGATCCGATCTGATGAATATTGAATTAGAAACCATGTCTAGTGCATAGTTGGTGTGATTTACAAGCGATATAGAAAATGTCACTGCTGTTCAATGTGATCTTCGATTGGACAATACTACGAGCCAATTTGAAAACCAATTACAAATGCAGTGTCCTCGATGCAGGCAAAAAGATGGAGTAAGAAAAAGTTCGTAGTAAATTTTACAAAGTATTTTCAGCCAAAGATTCAAAAAGGTGTGCAAATTCATGGGAATTCGACGCTCTTCTCATTAAGTGTCATATTTGAGGAGGTTAAACGCGACGATTCTGGTCTATACACATGTTCTTGGTAAGAAGATTATTGCCTTTCTCTCGAAATTTACTTCAGGCCTCAAAAAGTGGTCAACAAATGGGATGCAAAGACTCAGCAAACGTTTCCATTCCGAATCTTTTCCCCATTATACAGAATGCACGTAGGATTTCGATTAAATTTAAAATTGATTCTTTGTTGTAGTTTGCCCCACACGCCGAAGTGTTGACTGTTTTTCAAGGAGAGCCCATCAGAATAAAAGGTCATCTTAGGCTGAATCTGTTTGATAGAATAAGTTCTTTCAGCAACGATTCTCCCGATAGCAGTCGACTTTGTAAACTACACCTGTACATGGCATTACGAAAGATATGTCGTTGTTGGAAGACAAAAAGTTTCCTCTTCGTACGAAATAAAAAGGATGGCCTGTGGCGAGAGACCATATCTGAAGGTGAAAACTTTTGAAGCCATTAGCTTCGGTTCTTAGTCGGAACAGATCGAGCCGAGCGACCGTTTAATCGGTTAGGAACCGACCCGGTATCAACAGGTAAAACCTATTAAAAGCGGTTTTAAACGGTTTTACGTCAGTCCAAACGATTCTCTCTTATCGTTTAAGAACCCAAACTTTCCAGCCGGTGACAATGTTAGTGACCCTGACACAAAAAAAACTTTTGGACATTGTCACTCATTGTCAAATGAGCTAATACGATTAGCAAAATAAGTACGATCTTGTAGGTCGATGAAAATGGAGTGGAAAGTTACACCGAAGAGCTCTTCATACCGAGTCACAAACTAGCTCCTGGTGAAACGTGAGTGCAAAAACCAATCAAATTTTCGTTTCATTTCATTCGAGTTTTCTAGCTATCGAATCAGATTTTATGTGATAGAAGAGCACCTTCAAATGATCGAGTGGAAAGTCAAAGTCGACACTCCAGTGAAAGATTTTACTTTCAACGTGCAATCCTCCGCTCATTTCGTTCAATTCGATAAAGTATATCACGTGGTAGGTCCAGAGGACTATAATAAAACTTCGAAATTCCTCTTTCAAATTGGGGCGCTTTAGCTTAATTTCCTCTTCAAGCTTTCTGAGCTGGTCGCTGTATAATAGAGCATTGATTGTCTGCTTATTATCGAGAGGCGCTCAATAAATGACACCCAAGAGATCCCACCAAACCTATAGCATGCACTTCTTTTGGGGCTCATTTCGTTCAATTCGATAAAGTGTATCACGTGGTAGGTCCCAGGACGATAAAAAACTGAAATTTCAATAGAAAATACCTATTGAGAAAATTGTTTCCTTTTAAATCCAAAATTTCTGTAGTCTGTAGTCTGTAGGAATCTGTAGGACTGAGGTCAGGAGAATATGGTGGGTGGGGTAAGAGTTCCCAGTTCAACTCATGGATTGTGCAGCGGGTCAACTTTGCCGCATGTGAACTGGCGTTGTCGTGTTGGAGAAGGGTCAATTTCAAATTGGGGCACTTTACCTTTTCCTTTTTTTTTCCTCTTCAAACTTTTTGAGCTGGTTGCTGTATAATAGAGCATTGATTGTCTGCTTATTATCGAGAAGCTCTCAATAAATGACACCCAAGAAAACTTTATCGAGAGGCGCTCAATAAATGACACCCAAGAGATCCCACCAAACCTATAGCATGCACTTCTTTTGGGGCTCATTTCGTTCAATTCGATAAAGTAGAGCATTGATTGTCTGCTTATTATCGAGAAGCTCTCAATAAATGACACCCAAGAGATCCCACCAAACCGATAGCATGTACTTCTTTTGGTGGAGATCTGGGAGCACATCCTTTGCTGATGTAACCCCAGGTCTCAGCCATAATCGTTTTATCTGAAAGTTTGCAGTCATAATCCATTTCTTACCTCCTGTCACTATACGCGGCAAGAAAGATTTCCTATCTGGAAGGAAGGGCAGCAGCAACTGATCTCTGGCCTTTCATGGGCTCAGTGAGGTTGTAGGACACCTATTGGCCGTAAATCGGTTTAAAACCAATAGTAAGGAGGTTTTCAACTGTTACATGAGAGTATTCAACCTCAGCCGCAAAGAAATTCGGGGTTTTCGGGACGAAGAATATCGGCATTTTCAAGCTCTCTAGGTCGAGAAATCTCCTTATTTTTGTATTTGTGAAACCAACGTTTTATTGTAGTTTCGGATAAGTGTTCCCCATAACAGGAAAAACAGAGCGCACCCTCACCAAACGTAAGCAAAATTTCGAAACTTTCCTGACGCCGTCAACACTTAGTTTACAACCTAATAAATCTTTAGATTGGCGCAAAGATTCAGCTTGGCTGTCATGCGAGGGGTGACGTTGACGAGTACAAAAAACTTCGCTTATTTTATCAACGGTAACGATGAGAAAAGGTGAAAGCAATGACTGCTTAAGATCGAATAAAATCGTCCCAGCAGCAAGTGTGACCGGAGCGGATGACGTTTTTTGGAACACGACCGTTCACGAGGATCTCTTTGTTGTTTGCAAAAGGGTTTCGTTTAGAAGGAAACTTTTCTCAAATTCAAACATCTAGCGTATCTTCCAACAAGGTTCATTTCATCTCCGAGTCGCCGGTCAACGTCCAGCAGTTTGGATGAAAAGGGATCCAGAAATTAGCGGCGAGGATCCAGTTGGTTACTTGTTGAAATCTCTTTGCAAAGTTCTTTTAGAACAGAATTTATCGGGGCGATGATATCACACTATTTTGCCGAGTTCACATGTTGGCTGACATGTTGGTTAACAAAATATTCCTTAAATTTATTCATTTTCAGCTTAATGTTTTGGGTTCACAACAAGACAGTGCTAGATGAAAGCAGCATTATGCAAAGCTTTGACGGCGATTCAGTGCTCTTAAAAATGACAATCAAGGTTTGTTTGTTTTTACAGATGACAGTGAATACTGTCATCTGTTCTTTTTTGTTCTTTTTATTTCTGTAGTTTAAGCCAATTCATACTACAAATAGAGCTTTCTCCTCAAACTTCAATCATAGAATATTTCGACAAATAACTCTGGTGACTACATTTGCGTGGCAAGAAACACTGAAACCGGACAGGAGTTTAATCAAACAATCGGGCTTGAGGTTTGAGACTTTTTTTCATTTGAAATTGTCTATTATAGATTCATGAAATGATAGCACCCGTGTTGCTCGTCAATGAAACAGAAATAATTCACATAAAAGCTGGAGAAAGCCAGCTATTAGACTGCAAAATGACTGGAGATCCGACTCCGTTCTATTCATGGTTTGTTTGAAGTGAGCAGAAAACACTGAATGGTTAAAGGTCAAAAAATGGGATTGCAATGAGGGATAATGAAAGTCTTCTTGTAAATACTTCAATTGTTCTTACTAAAGTCGACGCCGATGATAGTGGAGTCTATGAATGTGTTGGGAAGAATCGAGTGGGAGAAGTGCGACGGAGCATCACTCTTGAGGTAATAAGAGAGCGATGCCTCAAGTGAGACTCGTTCATTTGTCCGATAAGATACATTTATACGGTAGCTTATCCACTTAACAATTTACATGGACATCGGTTTGGTTTGCTTCGATTCTAGAAACAATACTGAGTCGAACAAAATCGCTTGAGCCTCCAAGCCAGTTCAAACCAACCCAATCTACTGTCAAGGGGTCTACTAGTATGCTAACCTGATAACTAGGGTTAGCACTCGCAATAATCTACTATATATGAAGGACTTCGTCTGTCTGTCTGTCTGTCTGTCTGTCTGTCTGTGCGCACTACTCCTCCGCGGCCAGTAGGCCGTTTCAAATAGTTAGTTTGGCTTAGAATTTCTTGTAGTTATGCAACATGTTTATAGATTTTTAAAAAAAGCAAAAGGGCCGACGCGGCCGGGAGTCGAACCCGAATCGTGTGGGCTGGAGGCTGGTGCGCTCGCATCTACTGGCCGAGTGGTAAACACGCACATCTTTTAAACGAATGGAAGAGAAAGGTCGCGGGTTCGCCAATTTGCTTTTTTTGCTGCGAAGCTTTTGGTTTGGTAATAAAGTGTCACAAGACTAGAATGTCCAATAATAATTTTAAAGGGGAAATGATACTCTAAAACTCCGAAAATGAACAAAAAGTGCTGATCTTCTTTCCGTTAAAGTTTGATTTTGTGTAAAGTTCTAAAATAAATAAAGTGCTTTTAAAGGTTTAGCAAAAGAAAGTAAAAAAATGCTAGCAACCGGCTCCGAAGCAGGCTTAAGAGCGGGGAAAGCCAGATTATGAGCGAGCAAAAAATAATCACGAACAAACAACAACCCACGGAAATGTAGGTCAACATTAACAATAGGTCAAAGACGATAAAAGAAGACGTCTAATGCTTGCATTCGTGGCTCTCTCCATCGTCTTTCTCATCTTGCTCGCATGTGTGCTCCATTTTGTTATTTTGTGGAGAAGACAGAAAGCTCGAGCTCGAAATCAAGAAAAGTCTGTAGTAAATTGATATCGTATTCAAAATCTCTTTGTTTAGTGCTTTCCGAGTGCTGTATGATGATTTAATAAACGGAGGAACCATTCCAGCTCAAGATCGAAACAAGCAGATTCCCCTCGATCAACAAATCAATCAAATCGTTTACGATCGTTCGAAATTTGAAATTTCATGCGATGATCTTCAAATTTCTGATCGAAAAACGGTAAAAAGTTTATCTGAATCTTTAGACTTTTTATAGTTGGGAAGTGGACAGTTCGGGAAAGTTTCAATGGGATTTTTGAAGAAACCGAATCAAATCAATAATTTCACTTCCGAAACACCAACTTTAAAGGTCGCTGTTAAGGTGAACTTCTTGACAAAAGATTCTCAAACATTACTATAGGAACCATTTCACGCAGCCTCAATCCGACAACACATCATCAACATTCAAATGTTGGCCGACGAGCTGAAGTTGATGTCCTTAATTCCACCGCATCCGAATGTGCTCACTCTGATTGGAGCTGTCACCGATCATCTGACTAGGTAAGTCCCTAATATCTTGACCAGAACGAAACTTGATATGTGATTCTGAACGCATCTTGTAAATCCAGTGATCGTCTCTGTGTTGTCACGGAGCTATGCGCCAATGGGAGTCTCGAGAAATTTCTGAAAAACCTCACACGCAACACATTTTGTAATGAATTGAGAAAGGTTAGTAATTGAATTATTTAGTAATTATCTAGAAAGGTTAGTATTTGAATTATTACCGAAGGGACGGTTAACAGGGTGTGATGGCCAAATGCCATGCGCCATATACTAACCGACGTAGAATTTTGCGCTCATTCCAAAGCTGCTTTCTGTTTTTGCTCTAGGTAGTCAATTTTGATCCAAAAACAAAAGTCAAACACGGGAATCGAACCCTAGAATCCTCGCCTCATATTCAGACCTACTGCCAGTCGGCCACCACAAAATCTTTTGGTAAGGTCCATACAAAATTTCAACGCTTATAACTTTTGACAGAGTGCTGCGGTGCAAAAAGAGGAAAGCAGATTCGGAATCATCGCAAAATTCTACGTTGGTTAGTAAATGGCTCATGTCATTTGGTCATCCACACCGTTGACCGTCTCTTGTAAAACTAACATTTCAGGCTCAAAACAGTGAATACTTGAAACCGGATCGCATAAATAGAGGAAACACAGTAGGAAAACGATCGCTAAAAAGCTAAAAAACTATTTAGGTTGAATTGTCAGTAATTAGAAAAATGTCTGTGGATGTAGTTACTGACAGCTACATTCCGGTATGATCTTGTTTTAGTTTGTAGCTTGAATTCGAATTGTTTAGTGGACTCAAGTTGAAAGTCAAGACGAAAAGCATGATGGACACGAGAAGACACCAATTGTTCAGGTTTCTAAAAGTTTTGAAGAGAAACGAAATTGAATGTGATTTTAATATTCCAGACATTTCTATGCTCGACATCCGATCTTTTATCCTTTGCGATGCAAATCGCTAACGGAATGGAGTTTTTGAGTGAAATCCCGGTAAGTCTGGCTTTATTAGGTTGGCAAGTTATAAACGATCGTTTTGGGCAACAACTTGCTGGCTGGCTGGCTGGCTCGAAGTCTAGCTTGGGATGGCTTCTTAACGAGCTTCGACGAAGACTTAATGAGACAAGCTAAGCAAGCCAAAACTTATTTGACTTTCACCTCATATTTTGCTCCTTGACTTTTGACCCTTTTGTCAAGCTTTGCATCTCGCAAAAAGTCACTTTAATTCTCAGGAGGGAAGAATGGGTAGTGAGTGTGGCTTTCTCAAATGGTACTATGGCCATTAAATGCAGTTTTTGATGCTGATTCCGAATCTGGGTTCAGATTTTGCTGAACACCTGGCGATTGCGAGATATTTAGTTGACAGGTTTTAGCAAGCCCTTCCAAAAGGCCTTTCTTCTACTTCTTCCGAATATCTCTTGACCCAAAATCTGAAACCAGATTCGGAATGAGCATCAAAAACTGCATCTAATGGTGATAGTCGGGTTTGAAAAGGCCTATCCTTTCCTTTCAGTGCATTCATCGAGATCTGGCCGCGAGAAATATATTAATCACAGAGAAAAACATTTGTCGAATCGCTGATTTTGGATTGGCAAGATCTAACAAATCTTATTATCGGTTCGGAAGGAACTATTGATTATGAAAAAGGAATTTTTAGAAAAGACTTCGAGAAGCATAAAAATGATCCTTTACCTTTGCAGTGGATGAGTCCGGAATCGATTGAAAGCGGGTATTACACACAAGCGGTACGCAATTGTTTTATGTGAAGATTTTACGGATATCAAAGTACAAATAATAAAGTACTATAGTATTTTGGATAAAGGAAAAGATTCTGAAGTAAATTTGCAGTCTGATGTTTGGTCGTACGGAATCCTTTTGTACGAACTATTCACCCTTGGCGATCGTCCATATCCGGGAATTCCGCTCGAGGAAATTTATCCGCGAGTTCGAAATGGAGTACGAAATGAGAAGCCCAAGTTTGCACATGATGATCTGTAAGTTGAAGGAAAGTTTAAGAGAGAGAGAGAAGATGTTTTAGGTACAACTTTATGTTGAAATGCTGGAATTCAAAGACAAAAGAGAGACCGTTGTTCAAGGTGATTTACGAGTGACTTCACTGACAATCGAACTTTTCAAATGTTAGGATTGTGTTCAAAAAATGCGAGAACATCTCGAGATGGTGTTGCCGGGAAAAGCCGAAGAAATTGAGGGAAAGTTGGCGAGTGAAGTTGATCGACTCAACTCGTATTCTGAGTGGAGAAATGGAAATACAGAAAATGCAAATGTTAGTTGATTCTTTAATATTTTAACTAAATGAACATTTAAACTAAGAAAAACATTAGCCTTTTATTAAATTTAGAGAGTTTTTAACAGGTTTTAACTATCTTTGAATCTTTGCAGTTAATTCTTTTTAGTGTTGAGTATTACTATAACAGCTATTGCTTTACATAAAAAGTTACTCGTTAAAGAATCATTGAACCTTGAGGTGAGGTGTCTCTTTAAACATTTAATTGATCTTGTTGTTGGGAATTGCGTGCAGATGAGCGTGAATTGAGTGCCACAATCGATCTAACTATTCAACTATACCACTTGGCATTCAACACAGCACAGCTCCCGTTTTGATAGTTTTCAAAAAAGGGGAAAATGTTTTGCTTTAAGAAAACCTATGGTAGATTTAAATTTTTGGATCTTTTCTTTGAGTACAGGAAGTTCAAGGTCGATGTCCAGCTGGTGAAAGGCCCAGAAAGTGCAGTCAAAGATCTACGAGGTTTTATGAAAAGATTTCTACAAGGAAAATGAAGCTTTTTAGGAGTAAGAAATGCTAAACAAATGCCTATGAGAAGTGTTCTCTATTCTTTCGCCTCTCTCCGCCATCAATCTTCTTATTATAGTGTTAAGGTATAAGAAAAATTGATTGACGGCAAAATTGATTGATTTCGAGCTGAAAAACAACTTTCTCAATGCCTTTCAATAAAAAGCAGCTTTTGATTTCGCAAGAAATGTTTCTCTTTCTCTTTCTGACCACCATCCGTCTCTCACTGTCATCTCACCACCACCATCTTCTCACATATTTCGTGATCAATGAAAAACCCTTACAAAGTAAACTAAATGCTTTAGATACTTTAGATAGAAAAGATACACACAAAAATAGAAAAAAAAATGAGTGTTGTAGTAAGCCGCCAAGACTTTTTGCTTTTAAGTTGCGTTTTAAACGCACATCTTTCATCTTTTATCACAACATTTATCTTTTATTTTATTGATGTTTATAAATCAAATGAAGTTAAACGATGTTTTTGATTTGTTGTAATTAAATGTTGTTTGGTTTTTTTATTCAATTTTTAAGTAATGTTTAGCATGAAAACTTGAAAAAAAACAGATGACTTAGAATAAATAAAAAGAACACAAAACTTTCCTAAATTCCAGAGTTTTGGTGTTTTATTTCAAGTGAGTAACAAAATAAGTTTTTTGATTGAATTGCTTCACTTTGCATTGCATTCTCAAAGCCGGTTGCTACGAGACTTTTGTTTCTGGTTTTGAAAGCAAAACCTTCTTTTTCTTTTTAAGAAAAAACAGAAAAATAAGTCGCCGCCAAGACTTTTGTCCATTGTTTTTTTGACCTTTTTGTCGTTTACGCTTATTTTTGTTGTTTAAAATAAACTTTCGAGTTCAATGCTTGGTCATAGCTAAAAGTGGAGTAAAAATGCTCAAACATACTTGTGACAACTTTTTTTATAGCCTCTCGGAAAGGTTCATAAATTCGCGTTTGAAAGTTGCCACCCAGGAGCCGCCAAGACCTTTGTCCATGACTGTAAGTCTAAACTCGAGTCTGCAAGTACACAAAAAGCTCAAATCACGCGGGTTCATTTCTTCGAAACGGTTTGGTAGACAGGTGCGGCGAACACGATGAGCACAGTCACATCTCACATCTCCGTTCAGCTTCTCTCCTTCGGTGCGTCCGTTTTTGAGTTGATCCTCGCTGGGCTTTCCGGCTAGAAAAATAAACAACTTTTGCTAATAACACCGTGGGTAATGTTTTAAAAGGCTACGTTCTAGCTGTAGTTTTGATAGTTTCTTTCAAAAACGACTATAGTTTTGACCCAAGAATTGTGGTAATCGTAAATTAAACATTTTCTAATTAAAGAAGTTATCTATGATTAGTTATTTATGATTTCAAAGCGCGCATGTTGGATTGGCCAAACGACGAACTCAATCGAAAACGTAATCACGGTTTTTGTGAGACATGCTTACAAATGCTGATCCCAAATTGAAAAATAAGCATACGATCAGAAAAAGACAATGGGTTTTTTGATAGAGAAAAACAAAATACTCAAAAAATAGCAGAAAACTGTGCGCTTTTGGGCTTTTGGCTTTTGGGCGATGTTTGATCTTCCTTAGTGCTTCTTCAACTCGCGTTTCTGTATGCAAGCCTTGCGTTTTGCTGGGTTGCTAAAATTGTTGTTCTTAAGATTGTTCTTTAAATTCTGAACAAATAAACTTAATAACTTAATAAAATACGTTAAAACAATTTCAAAAGGCTGTCTGAATGTCTGAATAAAAAAACGTTTCTTTTATCTTATCTTTCCTGGGTTTTGACTTGATTTTTTTACAACTAAATTACCAAAAGGTTGCGCCTATAATTTTTTGCCATCCTGTAAAACAATAAACCGTTGGAAGTTGAAATCTTTATTTAAAACTTAAGTTAGATCATATTGTGAAGTGATTTGAGTTGAAATTTGCTTATTGTGGGTGTCTTTCATGGTGTTCCTTGATGATGCATTCGAATGATCGTGGATTTTGTAGATTTCTCGTTTTCTTCTCAAATCACCGAATGTTTGGATGACTTTCTCTCGATACGGAGCCACGTAGTAGACCGTAATACACGGGTTGATTGAGCTGACCTGAACGAGATTTAAAAAGATCTTACACCTTAAACTGTTATTGTTCTTGGGTAGACGATGAGCGTTAGTGGTCGACTAGGCTTGCTTGTCTGGACTGATCAATCAAAAGACCATTTCATTCGTTTCAAACGTCAGCCTAGCATCCGTTTTGTCACCCAACTCACCATGGCCACTAACAGAAAAGCCCATTCCTCAAAGTACGGAACCGAGTGCGCAAACCTTAACTTGAAGGTTTGCAAACACTTGACCTTCAGCCTCTATTAATGATCTTACGGTAATTGAAATTGTCTCCAAGCGTAAATCGACGCTTGACTCCTCATCAAAATCGGGAGAACTGCTTGAATCGTTAGAGCCTAAAAACTGACACCCCCAGGTCCATAAATATGACGCGGCCTGGATATCAGATCAGGTTGTGTCGATTCAATTCATTTAGAGGTCCAACTGAACCAAGCTAAAGCGATGCTCAGACCAAAGACCAAAATCAGATTAAAGAAATGTAAAATTTACTCCCAAGAACAAGTCCTGATTTAGTTAGTGATGCATTACTGTTCACTTACAGATTGAAAACGTCGGCCAATTTGAAAAGGAAACATTTGTGGACATCGACCACAAAACGAATCGTCATCACTCAAATTGTTATTCTTTTGCGTGAGTGTTCTTTTTTGGAAATCAAAAGAAGTCTTTTTAGCAAAGTACATCTACGTGAGCTTCACGGTGTACTGGAATTTGATGAACCTCGTCCCAACCCTGAATCTTCGGCCTCTCAACATGAGCCTTTATTTTCTTGGAGTCTTGGCCACAATCGCCATTCTCATTTGTTTTCCGATGGTAAGGATTATTGCTCAGTTTTTGAAAGTTGCCAGTTGTTAAAACTGTTAAAAACTTGTGTCTAATTGAGACTGAACATAAGAAACCCTGCTGGCCACACACAAGGTCATTCATTTCGAACAGATAAGAAGTTATTGTTAGTTTCTTATTGTTTGTATTGTTGGAATATTGTTGGAAGAAAGAAACCTTTTTAGACACTTCAAGCAATGATGGGACTCTTTTGGTGTAGCCGTTTACCAAACGAGAGATCTGTGGCATCTTGGGAATCGGCGAGAAACGAGCGGCCAAGATCGGTGGCCTCGTTGCGTGGCGCACAAATGCTCATTTCTCATGTAACTTGATCATACTTTTCGATTTACGATTTCGATTTCGATTTTATGTTCATTTTTCTTAGTTTTATTGAATAAACTCCAATGTTTAACCAAGAAAAAGAACAGATTTAACGAAAAAGTTTTAGACTCAAATCACAAACCCCAATTTCTCGAAAGGCCTTGAAAAAAGGGTTAAAATTAACTGAACCGATTCGATTCGATCTGTGACGTCACTGTCAATGTCTGTCTCAAAATTAAGTGTTGATTTGTTTTTGTTAAATGATAATTTTTGTTAGCTGCTACGTTGCTTTGCTATTGACTCACCATGTTGCGTATTCGCTCCTTTTTAACTGCAAAATAATTTTTGTTGCCAGTTTTTATTTTTTTAAGCGTTAATAGTTGATGATTTGTGTATATTTTAGACTTTTAAGCACCATCTGACAATGAATACGATAATTTGCTTTAACTTCTATTCTGGACGTCCTAAGTTGTCCAAATCCCCTTTCTTATCACTTTTTGTTCAACTATTGTTCAATTGTTGTTTTGTTTTATTTTTAGGAATCTTTTGTTAACTGTTGGTCAATTGTTATTGCATTAAAGTTAACCGATAAATGTGTTGACTTAAAAAGAAATGATAGCTAATTCCAAACCAAATTCGATTCGAATCTAAATTTGCTGCCTGCTCAATATCAGTAAATACGGACAGCTTGAGATTTTGGTGGGAAAGTGAGTAATCTTCCAACTCACTTCCTCTCGAACAATCAATTTCATTTTCGTTTCATTTTAACAACGATTTCAAAAAACGGTCAAAATAGAGTTTGAAAAAACTGATAAGAGTCCGTTGCAAAGTAGATGAAGCTTTCTCCTTCCAGGAATTGTCGTTTCTTTCCTCCTTTCAGTTGTTTTCTCCAATTAGTCACCATTTCTTCGAAGCTAGATTCCCGATAAACAAAGTAAAAAAGATTAGCAATCAAAGAATTTTGCTTGTCAAAACAAATTGTTTCACAAATCATTTTGCAACCAAAACCTATTCTACCACTACCTATTCATTTATTCGTTTAGAAAGAAAGCTCTTTATTAAAATGCAAAAGATTCAATCAATTGAAAGAAGGTGGATGCCTAAATACAAACTTTTTGTCGCTTTTCTTTTTCTCTTTCTCTTGTTCTTTCAAAATGTGGACGCGAGTTTGACGGTGATGCCTGTGGACAAAGAGATTCTCGTGTCTTACAATGCATATGAAAGGTTTTTTGATCTTGTTTATTTAACTTTTAGCTTTTAGAGCTTTTAGCTATCCTATGATCAGAATGTCAGCTGGGCAGAATTTGAGTCTTCGATGCCGGAGCACAACTGCTGATAAACTTCGGTAAGTGAATTTGATTAACGAAAATGTTGTTGTCTTTCGAACTGTTATCTTAAGCTGTTAGTCAAAAATTGTTTTTTCAAACTACAAGTAATTTTCTTCTGTAGATGGATGTTGCCAATTGAATCGAATCTCGATTTGGAAGGGTTTAGTGAAGAGGATTTCCAAAAGAAAATCACTATCGAAAAAGAAGACGAACGGGTAAAATAATGTTGTCTTTAAAAACCTTTGTGTAAATCTTTAGAGTCAATTGTTTCACATTCGATCCCTGGAACAAAGTGATACCGGGAAATACACGTGTTTGGACGACAAAAACCAAACTGATTTTCTCTATGTTTTTGTGGAAGGTAGACTCAATTCAAAGCATTGCATTTTGCAAATTTTACTTCATTTTAAGGTTTATATGATTTTCTAAAGCCCAAAACCTATACACTCGATGTCACCTCATCAAAATTTCTTCTTCCGTGTCGATACACGCAAATCGGTCATTGGCCAGTTAGGCCCTCTTTGTTTGTGGACGGAGAGACATGGCTGAGTGAGGGAGATGCTTGGAAAGAAGGATATGCTTGGACCTATGATCCACGGTAAGTTGGCTGGTTCATCTTAAAACAACACTGTTTACTTTAAGATACGGCTTTGAAATAGATTTGGTGAAACTGAACAGGAGTTTACCGATGGGTAGTGGCCGGTTCCGCTGTGTGGCTTTAAATGGCGATGAAGTCGAGTGGTTCGTGCGGGTTGGCGTCTTCGATTTAGAATTTTGTTATAACCAATTGTTTAGTTTGCTTCAATACCCGTGAACTCTGTGTCAATGACGATGTCAAACGAGATTTCTTGGGTGCTTAACAAACATCTGATGAATATTGAATCAGAAACCATGTCTAGTGGATTGTTGGTGATATTTACAAACGATATAGGAAGAAATGTCACTGTTCAATGTGATCTGCGATTGGACAATACTACGAGCCAATTTGAAAACCAATTACAAATGGAGTGTCCTCGATGCAGGCAAAAAGATGGAGTGAAAAAAAGTTCGTAGTAAGTTTTACAAAGTATTTTCAGCCAAAGATCCAAAAAGATGTGCAAACTCATGGGAATTCGACGCTCTTCTCATTAAGTGTCATATTTGAGGAGGTTAAATCCCACGATTATGGTCTATACACATGTTCTTGGTAAGAAGAGATTATTGCCTTTCTCTCGAAATTTACTTCAGGCCTCAAAAAGTGGTCAACAAATGGGATGCAAAGACTCAGCAGACGTCTCCATTCCGAATCTTTTCCCCATTATACAGAATGCACGTAGGATTTCGATTAAATTTTAAATTGAATCTTTGTTGTAGTTTGCTCCACACGCCGAAGTGTTGACTGTCTTTCAAGGAGAGCCCATCAGAATAAAAGGTAACCTTATGCCGAACCTTTTTGACAGAACAAGTTCTTTCAGCAACGATTCTCCCGATAGCAGTCGACTTTGTAAACTACACCTGTACATGGTATTACGAAAGATATGTCGTTGTTGGAAGACAAAAAGTTTCCACTTCGCACGAAGTGGTGGACTGTGGCAAGAGACCATATCTGAAGGTGAAAACCTTTGAAGCCATTAGAATCGGTTCTTAATCGAAACAAATCGAGCCGAGCGACCGTTTAATCGGTTAGGAACCGACCCGGCAACAACCGGTAAAACCTATTAAAATCGGTTTTAATCGGTTTTACGTTAGTCAAAACGTTCCTCTCTTGTCGTTTTTAGGAGCCCAAACCAAAGCAAACCGATAAATTTCGAACCGGTTACAATGTTAGTGACCCAGACACAAAAAAAGATTTTGGACATTGCCACTCCTTGTCAAAGGAGCTAATACGATTAGTTAAAGAAGTACGATCTTGTAGGTCGATGAAAATGGCAGAGTGGAAAGTTACACCGAAGAGCTCTTCATACCGAGTCACAAACTAGCTCCTGGTGGAACGTGAGTTCCAAAATCGATCAAATTTCCATTTAATTTCATTCGAGTTTTCTAGCTATGAAATCACATTTCTTGTGATCGAAGAGCGCTATCAAATGATCAAGTGGAAAGTCAAAGTCGACACTCCAGTGAAAGATTTTACTTTCAACGTGCAATCCTCCGCTCATTTCGTTCAATTCGATAAAGTGTATCACGTGGTAGGTCCAGAGGACTATAATAAAACTTCGAAATTCCTCTTTCAATTTGGAGCGCTTTAGCTTAATTTCCTTTAGTTCAAGCTTTTTGAGCTGGTCGCTGTATAATAGAGCATTGATTGTCTGCTTATTATCGAGAGGCGCTCAATAAATGACACCCAAGAGA
Organism: Mesorhabditis belari; assembly: GCA_958450365.1. NCBI lineage: Eukaryota > Metazoa > Nematoda > Chromadorea > Rhabditida > Rhabditidae > Mesorhabditis > Mesorhabditis belari. The sequence goes on along the minus strand of CAUEEP010000449.1, from coordinate 96,479 downwards.
TCCCACCAAACCTATAGCATGCACTTCTTTTGGGGCTCATTTCGTTCAATTCGATAAAGTGTATCACGTGGTAGGTCCCAGGACGATAAAAAACTGAAATTTCAATAGAAAATACCTATTGAGAAAATTGTTTCCTTTTAAATCCAAAATTTTTAGTTTTAGCATTTGTATTAAATTGTAAACTAAGTCTTGACCCTAAATTCAAAACAATATTTATTGACAACTAGAAGAGCGGTTTAATCAAAATAGCCTTCATTATTTGCAATGAATTTCGCCCATTCTACTGACAATTGGTGGCTTCTCCTGTCATAGAAAATTCTTGGTTTCACTTCAAAATAGTCTTGGAGCCACTTTTTGAGGCCTTCTTCATTTTGGAAGTGCTCTCCATCCAGGGCACGTTGCATTGATTGGAAAAGATGGTAATCTGTAGGACTGAATATGGTGGGCGGGGTAAGAGCTCCCAGTTCAACGCATGGATTGTGGAGTAGGTCAACTTTGCCGCATGGAACTGGCGTTATCGTGTTGGAGAATGGCCTCTTTCAAATTCAAGCTTAATTTCCTCTTCAAGCTTTTTGAGCTGGTCGCTGTATAATAGAGCATTGATTGTCTGCTTATTATCGAGAGGCTCTCAATAAATGACATCCCACCCACTGACCCAAGAGATCCCACCAAACCAATAGCATGTACTACTTTTGGTGGAGGTCTGGGAGCACATCCTTTGCTGGTGCAACTTTAGCGTTTTATTGTACTTTCGGAAGAGTCATCCCCATAACAGGAAAAACAGAGCGCACCCTCACTAAAAGCAAAATTTCGAAACTTTCCTGAAGCCGTCAACACTTAGTTTACAACCTAATAAATCTTTAGATTGGCGCAAAGATTCAGCTTGGCTGTCATTCGAGGGTTCACGTTAACGAGTACGACGGACTTCACTTATTTTATCAACGGTAACGATGAGAAAAGGTGAAAGCAATGACTGCTTAAGATCGAATAAAATGGTCCCAGCAGCAAGTGTGACCGGAGCGGATGACGTTTTTTGGAACACGACCGTTCACGAGGATCTCATTGTTGTTTGCAAAATTGTTTCGTTTAGAAGGAAATTTTTCTCAAATTCAAACATCTAGGGTCTCTTTGAACAAGGTTCATTTCATCTCCGAGTCGGTCAACGTCCAGCAGTTTGGATGAAAAGGGATCCAGAAATTAGCGGCGAGGATCCGGTTGGATACTTGTTGAAATCTCTTTGCAAAGTTCTTTTAGAACAGAGTTTATCGGGGCGATGATATCACACTATTTTGCCGAGTTCACATGTTGGCTGACATGTTGGTTAACAAAATATTCCTTAAATTTATTCATTTACAGCTCAATGTTTTGGATTTACAACAAGACAGTGCTAGATGAAAGCAGCATTGTGCAAAGCATTGACGGGGATTCAGTGCTCTTAAAAATGACAATCAAGGTTTGTTTATTTGAAAATCAAAAAATGAGTAAAAACATTTTTGCAGATGACAGTGAATACAAATAGCTTGACAGAGCTTGATTTTAGAGCTCGATCTTTTTTTGTTCTTTTTGTTTTTGTGGTTCAAGCCAACTCATACTACAAATAGAGCTTTCTCTTCAAAATTCAATCATAGAATATTTCGACAAATAACTCCGGTGACTACATTTGCGTTGCAAGAAACACTGAAACCGGACAGGAGTTGAATCAAACAATCGGGCTGGAGGTTTGAGACTTTTTTTCATTTGAAATTGTCTGTTATAGATTCATGAAATGATGGCACCCGTATTGCTCGTCAATGAAACAGAAATAGTTCACATAAAAGCTGGAGAAAGCCAGCTATTAGACTGCAAAATGAGTGGAGATCCGACTCCGTTCATTTCATGGTTTGTTGTTTACAAGAGAAAACTTTGTTTGAACTGAGCAGAAAACACTGAATGGTTAAAGGTCAAAGAATGGAATTGCAATGAGGGATAATGAAAGTCTTCTTGTTCTTCCTAAAGTGGACACCGATGATAGTGGAGTCTATGAATGTGTTGGGAAGAATCGAGCGGGAGATGTGCGACGGAGTATCTCTCTTGAGGTAATAAGGGAGCGATGCCTCGCACCACTCCTCCACGCCCAGTAGGCCGTTTCAAATAACTGATAGTTAGTTTAGGTTAGAATTTCATGTGGTTATGCAACATGTTTTAAATTTTTCAAAAAACCAAAAGCGCCGACGCGGGCGGGAGTCGAACCTGAATCGTGTGGGCTAGAGACAAGTGCGCTCGCATCTACTGGCCGAAGGGTTAACGCGCGGGTCTTTTGAACGAACGGAAGAAAAATGACTCTTTTTTCGTTTTCATTTTTCGTTTTTCGCTGCGTTTTTCTTGTGAACCATTGAGAATGGGCAAAAAATAAATAGAGCATCGTTAGCCAAGCGCATACTTTGCTCCACTTTTGCGGTCGCAACTAATCACGAACAAACAACAACCCACAGATTAACAATAGGTCAGCATTAACAATAGGTCAAAGACGATAAAAGAAGACGTCTAATGCTTGCATTCGTTGCTCTCTCCATCATCTTTCTCATCTTGCTCGCATGTGTGCTCAATTTTATTATTTTGTGGAGAAGACAGAAAGCTCGAGCTCGAAATGAAGAAAAGTCTGTAGTAAATTGATATCGTATTCAAAACCTCTTTGTTTAGTGCTTTCCGAGTGCTGTACGATGATTTAATAAACGGAGGAACCATTCCAGCTCAAGATCGAAACAAGCAGATTCCCCTCGATCAACAAATCAATCAAATCGTTTACGATCGTTCGAAATTTGAAATTTCATGCGATGATCTTCAAATTTCTGATCGAAGAACGGTAAAAAGCTTCTATCCACTGAATCTTTCGACTTTTTACAGTTGGGAAGTGGACAGTTCGGGAAAGTTTCAATGGGATTTTTGAAGAAACCGAATCAAATCAATAATTTCACTTCCGAAACACCAACTTTAAAGGTCGCTGTTAAGGTGAACTTCTTGGCAAAAGATTCTCAAACATTACTATAGGAACCATTTCACGCAGCCTCAATCCGACAACACATCATCAACATTCAAATGTTGGCCGACGAGCTGAAGTTTATGTCCTTAATTCCACCGCATCCGAATGTGCTCACTCTGATTGGAGCAGTCACCTATCATCTGACTAGGTAAGTACCTAATATCTTGACCAGAGAAAACTTGATATGTGATTCTGAACGCACCTTGTAAATCCAGTGGTCGTCTCTGTCTTGTCACGGAGCTATGCGCCAATGGGAGTCTCCAGAAATTTCTGAAAAACCTCACACGCAACACATTTTGTAATGAATTGAGAAAGGTTAGTCTTTGAATTATTACTAACAAGGGACGGTCAACAGGGTGTGATGGCCAAATGGCATGAGCCATATACTAACCGACGTAGAATTTTGCGCTGATTCCGAATCTGCTTTCCGTTTTTGCTCTAGGTAGTCGATTTTGATCCAAAACAAAAGTCAAACACCGGAATCGAACCCTAGAATCCTCGCCTCATATTCAAACCTACTGTCAGTCGGCCATCCACACCCTGTTGGCCGTTTCTCGTAAAACTAACATTTCAGGCTCAAAACAGTGAATACATGAAGCCGGATCGCAAAAATAGAGGAAACACAGTAGGAAAACGATCGTTAAAAAGCTAAAAACTGTTTAGATTGAATTGTCAATAATTAGAGAAATGTCTGTGGATGTAGTTACTGACGGCTACATTCCGGTATGATCTTGTTTTAGTCTTTACCTTGAATTCGAATTGTTTAGTGGACTCAAGTTGAAAGTCAAGACGAAAAGCATGATGGACACGAGAAGACACCAATTGTTCAGGTTTCTAAAAGTTTTGAAGAGAAACGAAATTGAATGTGATTTTAATATTCCAGACATTTCTATGCTCGACATCCGATCTTTTATCGTTTGCGATGCAAATCGCTAGCGGAATGGAGTTTTTGAGTGAAATCCCGGTAAGTCTGGCTTGAGATGGCTTCTTAACGGGCTTCGAGGAAGACTTAATGAGACAAGCTAAGCAAGCCAGGGGGCCTCTCATGCGGCTCATCCTGGAGACTTTTGCTGCCACTTTGAAAGCGTTGAAACCATTTTCGACATTGACTTCCGCTAATAGTTCCATCTCCAAAAGCGGAAATAATTGTACGATGAAATTCAGCGGCTGATTTTCCTTGTTTAAAATCGTAGAGCATAGCTGCGCGAATAAGAAACTTTTCGTCCTTCATTTTTTTTTTCAGGAAAAAGGCGCTCAGAAATTTGAAAGTTGTGCTATTTTTACACTAAAATATTGTAGTTTGTTTGCAGAAAAAAACCCCGAGAAAAATCTTTTTTAATTCTAAGAAATCATTGAACAAAGCAAGCGATCGTTTATAACTTGCCAACCTAATAGATGGCTTCTTAATGGGCTTCGATGAAGACTTAATGAGACAAGCTAAGCAAGCCAAAAATTGTTTGACTTTCACCTCATATTTTGCCCCTTGACCTTTTGTCAAGCTTTGCATCTCGCAAAAAGTCAACTTTAATTCTCAGGAGGGAAGAATGGGTAGTCAGTGTGGCTTTCTCAAATGGTACTATGGCCATCATATGCAGTTTTCGATGCTGATTCCGAATCTGGGTGCAGATCTTGCTGAACACCTCGGGATTGCGAGATATTTAGTTTACAGGCTTAGCAAGACCTTCAAAAGACTTTTCTTCTAAGCCAAATATCTCTTGATCCCAAAATCTAAAACCAGATTCGGAATGAGCATCAAAAACTGCATCTAATGGTTATAGTACCATTTGAAAAGGCCTATCCTTTCCTTTCAGTGCATTCATCGAGATCTGGCCGCGAGAAATATATTAATCACAGAGAAAAACATTTGTCGAATCGCTGATTTTGGATTGGCAAGATCTAACAAATCTTATTATCGGTTCGGAAGAAACTATTGATTATGAAAAAGGAATTTTTAGAAAAGACTTCGAGAAGCATAAAAATGATCTTTTACCTTTGCAGTGGATGAGTCCGGAATCGATTGAAAGCGGATATTACACACAAGCGGTACGCGATTCTTTTATGTGCAGATTTTACGGATACCAAAGTATTGGGTTGGGGACTATGACTCGGCGGACAAAAGAAAGGCAAATTTATTGAACATTTCACAAGCAAATCATTCAAGGTATTCTCCATTATTTTGCACGATTTGGGCCCATTTTACAGGCAATTTGCGGATTCCTCTTTCGTAGTAGGATTTTGGTTTGTGTGTGAGACGAGTGTGAGACTCAAAAATAGAGGACTGGAGATGTCCCAGTTTGAGCACTTTCTTCGAAAGAAACCCATTTTGGTGTCAATAGAAAAGTTGTAGAGAATCAAAAATTAGGCTTATAGCCAAATTTTCAGAACGATTCAAAAACTGGTTTTCAAGAAATGCCAAATTTACGAATTTTCACAAAGCTTGCATTTTAAGCGAAACTGCTGAGTGTATCTTTTTGGAAATTCATCATTGTTTTTGAGAGAATAGATCTGTTCTTATCTGCTCGCCAAAATGGCAGGCAGCCGATTGTTGTTTACAATTTAAGAGAGTGTTGGGAAACTAGCCGCTGAGTCATAGTCCCCAACCCAATACATATACTAAAGTAAATTTGCAGTCTGATGTTTGGTCGTACGGAATCCTTTTGTACGAACTATTCACCCTTGGCGATCGTCCATATCCGGGAATTCCGCTCGACGAAATTTATATGCGAGTTCGAAATGGAGAACGAAATAAGAAGCCCGAGTTTGTACATGATGATCTGTAAGTTGAAGGAAAGTTTAAGAGAGAGAAAGAAGATGTTTTAGGTACAACTTTATGTTGAAATGCTGGAATTCAAAGACAAAAGAGAGACCGTTGTTCAAGGTGATTTACGAGTGACTTCACTGACAATCGAACTTTTCCAATGTTAGGATTGTGTTCAAAAAATACGAGAACATCTCGAGATGGTGTTGCCGGGAAAAGCCGAAGAAATTGAGGGAAAGCTAGCGAGTGAAGTTGATCGACTCAACTCGTATTCTGAGTGGAGAAATGGAAATGTTAGTTCATTCTTTAATATCTTAACTAATTCTCTAATTTATTGTTTAATTCTTTAACTATAAAACAAAAGAATCGATTTTCAGTCATCAGAAAACAAGCCAGAGATCGAAAAACAGGAGAGAAGATGTCAAAAAGTAGGATAAAGATAAAAGCTTACATATAAACTTTCAACATTTTATCAATAAACAATTTTTTTAATTTTAGTTTAAAATGATCAAAATGAACATTTAAACGAAAAAAAAACATTAGCGTTTTAATAAATTTAGAAAGTTTTTTTACAGGTTTTAACTAGGAAATCTGTAAAGAACAACTTGTGGCAAGCAAGTAAACAAGTCCTTTTATTCTATGAATCTTTGAAGTTAATTCTTTTTAGTGTTGAGTATTACTATAAAAGCTTTACACAAAAGTTCCTGATCAAAGAATCATTGAACCTTGAGGTGAGGTGTTTCTTTAAACATTTGATACATTTGATTGTTGGGAATTATGTGCAGATGAGCGTGAATTGAGCCCCACAATCGACCGAATACCACTTGGCATTAAACACAGTAGACATGGGCAGCGGGTCGGGTCGGGTCGAGTCAAAAGTGACCCGCTGACCCGCCCCGCGACCCGGCTTTTTTTCCCGAATGACCCGCTGACCCGACCCGGCTTTTTTACCTGGGTGACCCGCTGACCCGACCCACGACCCGGCTTTGTTGGACTAATGCCAACTATCTTTTCTAAACTGCGATGAACATGGGCACTATACACTACAAAATTGACGAACTGTCACACTACAAAAACTTCTAACTGGCTTCAAATCTGTTGCATTGACATGAACTATAGCTCAAAAATAGAGAATCTCAAGTGCTTTGGATGGACTAAAGTACATCCAAAAATATCATTGCTAAAGAAAGTTAAAGTTTTTGGTCCTGTCGAAACGGACCGTACTCGCACGTAGTTGAAACGATCGAGCCAGGATACAAACCACTATAACTTTCTTTAGCATTGATATTTTTGGATGTACTTGAGTTCATTCAAAAGCACTTGAGATTCTCTATTTTTTGAGCTATAGTTCATGTCAATGCAACAAATTTGAAGCTAGTTAGAAGCGTTTGTAGTTTACGTTTGTAGTTTGTCGGGTCAATATCTATACTGCGAACTCCCATTTTCTTGAATGAATACTTTATGCTTAGTTTATAAAGGCTGCGATGCTCTCTCACATTTATCATTTTTTTTGCGTTCATGAAAATTATTTTTATTGTTAATTTGGCTTTTTTTATTTCACTAAACTTCATTTTTTAGCAATGTCCTCAATTGCCCGATCGTTTTTCGCAAGAATTGGCGACGAAGATGTGTGTAACCTCTGCAACACCAAATACAAACGAGGCAAAAAGGTGGTACGAAAAACCTCAACGATCATCTCAACAACAAACACAAGGAAATTTATGAGTAGGCCAAAACAAGGTAAGTTTTAGTATTAAATGCTCTCAAACTTCTGTTTTTAGGCAAGCTAAAGAAAAGCCAAGGATTTTGCCTATTACAACTTTCTGTGCTAAGGAAAAGCAAATTGAAACGATTGATGCGGTTAACCTTAAAATAGCCGCGTTTTTTTGCAGTAACAACATACCTTTTAACATTGTATGTTTTGATAGAATTACAATTTCAAAGAACGTTTTAGGTTTAAAGCAAAATCTTTAATGAGATGTCTGCGATACTTGCTCAGAAACGGCCATTCGAGCCAATATCAAGAGGAAAACTAACGCGTATTATTGAGAAGCGAGCTCAAGAAATAAAAGCCGAGGTCTAAAAATTACGATTCATTACATGAATTGTTTCTTATTTAGACGAAAAACTACTTGAAAAATGCTGATAATGTAGCATTAAAAACGGACACAAGCTCCAGTCCTAATTGTGAATACACATTGCAGGTTTTTTGTTTTCACTTTTGTTCACTCAATTCATTTTTGTTTAGGTTGTGACCGCCCATATTGTAAACGGCAAAGACGGCCTCAAGAAAAGTTTACTAATTGGTGCTTTTCCGCTGTTATCTAAGTAATAAATTCACTTATACCTAGCTTCTAAAAATTGGCTTTAGGAAAAGCATAGACATGGCTGCCGACTTAAAAAAACAATGGTCGATTTCGAGATTGAACAAAAGGTGAAAAGGGCAACCACTGACGGAGGATCTGACGTCAAAAAAGCTATCAGAGATCATCTAAAATTGAACTGGTAAAATTTTCATTACTTTCTTTAATTTGTTTGATTCTTTCCTTTAGGGTGAATTGCTTCGGCCACAAGCTAAATCTCGTTGTGAGAAGACTTCTGAAGCAAAGCTTTTTGCTTAGTATTATTGATCAGATGAAATCAGCTGTTCGTCGCATACACCAATCGGGAATTTCGCGACGCAAGTTTATTGGGTTGGTATATATAGTTTCAGTTGAAAGTGAAATTTTTTCTTTAAGCTTATGTAAAGAGTATGCATGCCCACTTGTGGTGCCTCGATCGGAGTGTGAAACTCGCTGGAATTCACTATACTATTTACTAATTGATTGTTTGAGATTGATTGTTTATTTTTAAATTTTCTTGAAAGCTTTGCATTTTAGACACGTCCGATAAATGCAATCCTACGAGAGATAAATAAAGATATGCTAAACGAAGAAGGACTTAGTGTGGTAAAAAAAATTGTCGGAATCCTTGGGCTTTTTGACGAATATTCGAGAAAGGTTAATGCTATTGTTATTTATTTTCTTATTATGAATTTTTAGATGTCGTCTCATAGTTCTTCACTTTCGGATATCATTAATTTCTGAAAGATTTGAAAATAGCCAGTGAAAAGTTTGTTGTTAAATGCCTAAATTATTATCTAATATTTTAGAATGATGCTAGGAGATGAAGCTCTTATCGATATATGCAAAGAGTTTACAGACAAGCTCAACAAAGCCACCGCAGAAGCTTATCAGGATGAGTTTTTGCAAGAAGCTATTTTTCTGGACCCACGCTGGAGTTGCAGATGTACTTTATATGACGAGCTTGTCTGGAATAACATCAAAGAGCGGATCCTCTTCAAAAACGGTAGCCTCTCTCAAAAAATAATTTGTTACGTTTTATGCTTAGATGCCCTTTGTTTGGATGATCAAACTGAGCCCGACATGCGCAAGGATCCGGAAAGCCACTGGAATGGTTTCTCGTTGAACATGTCTCCAAAAAAACACGCCTTTCAACTTTGCAGGTGGGTAAAAATCTAAGTTTAGTGCATATTAAGGTGTTATACAGTAGGGTCCAAAAATTTGGAACAATCACCTTCCGGCAACTTTAACTCGATGTAACCTGCGTTAAATACATCCAATTTTGTTACTTTAAAAACTATTTTTGTTGAATTTTTTGTGAACTTTCTGAATGTCTACTTGATTTTATTTGATATTTGATCTTTTCTTTTGTCTTGCGCTTTTTCTTTTTTCTTGAGGAGCTTGATATTTTTAAATCATAAAATTACTTTAAGATGCGCTTAGCCGTCGTTTTGGAGAGCGAAACTCCATAGCTTGACTCGGCGTCTCGACGTAGATCAGTTGAATTGAGGCGCGGATTCTTCTTAAATGGTCGCACAAGTGTCCTCTCATCACGCTCATCCAGTTTAGCTGGCCTTCCCTTTGTTGCTGCTCGTTTCACATTTCCGGAAACCTTCCATTTGTTATAAATCTTGGTTACTGCTGAATGGGTGACACCGAATGTTGTGGCGACTTCTTGACGGCTCTTTCCTTGATTTACTTCAGCCACAATAAGTTCTTTATCATACTCCGTAAAATTCGAACGATTTGGCATCTTAAAATTAAAAATGTATTGTTATTTTTGAAATTGTTCCAAACTTTTGAACCCCTAAAAAAATGAGTGTTCCAAGAAAAAGCGCAAGACAAAAGAAAAGATCAAATATCAAATAAAATAAAGTAGACATTCAGAAAGTTCACAAAAAATGCAACAAAAATAGTTTTTAAAGTAACAAAATTGGATGTATTTAACGCAGGTTACATCGAGTTAAAGTTGCCGGAAGGTGATTGTTCCAAATTTTTGGACCCTACTGTAGCTCGAGATTGACGACTACGTACGCTTTTGTACAAAGGAAACCCGTCCGTCTACTACCGAAAACTTGTACCTGTGGTGGTTCCAAAACAAAGCTCGTTTTAAAAAGTTTGTTCACTCTATTTTCTAGTTTTCAGTTACTATTTTAGTTTATATCCGATTGCGGTTCAATATATGTCGCCACCAGCTAGTTCCGTTTCTTCGGAGCGTGTTTTTAGGTACAATTTTTAGTATGTTTAGTAATAGTTTCATTTTAGTATGTGTGGTTTGATTTGGAAAAACAGTCGACGACAGCGGATGGCCCCTCCAACATTGAAGTCGGCCCTTATAGTTAGCCTTAATCAAAAGTGCATGAAGTTAGTCTCTTTTGTATTCAGAAACAAATGCTAATTTTAGGAGTAGAGTTTGGCCAACTTCGCTGGAGACTCGTTATGGGTATCGCTCGGCTCTGAAGATAGCTGCTACAGAGTTACACATCGAAAAAGGATCGGATTCAAGCAGTAATTTTTCTAATAGCACTAGTGAGTTTGTTTCTTACGGATCGGATTGTAGTTATTCGAGCAGTTATTGATAAGTAATTTATTGTTGTTAATTTTTGTTTGCCTATTTCATTGTTGCGTTTGAATAAATACCTATGTTAATAACATTTCTTAAAAAACATTTGGTAAATTTGCATTTATATTTTGACCCGACCCGGCCGCCTAAACTCGAAAATGGCCATGTCTACAACACAGCACAGCTCCCGTTTTTATAGTTTTCATTTTATTTAAAACTTTGCAAATCATTTTTAACAAATAGAAATATCGACCAGTTAGTTTTAAAATTTCACAAAACTTTTATATTTAAATTTGTAATGCACTTAGTTCTATCAGTTACATCACGTAGATGCTTGTGTAGCAGCCAGAGCATTCTCAAGTTGAATGAGTCTCCTAGTTAGCTCTTGACATTGCTCGCTGACATCGTATAGTTCAAAACTATTTATTCTTGCTTCTTAGGACTTCCATTCAAAACTATTGCTAGATTTTGAGCTAGAGTTCACCACAGAAAAACAACAAAATTCATTATTGAAAAAGAAAGGGGAAAATGTTTTGCTTTAAGAAAACCTATGGTAGATTTAAATTTTTGGATCTTTTCTTTGAGTACATGAAGTTCGAGGTCGATGTCCAGCTGGTGAAAGGCCCAAAAGTGCAGTGAAAGATCTATGGGCGCTTACGATATCCTAAAACACCATAATGATCTGAATGACCAGATAAACAATAACGGACTCTCGTCCGTTATCTAAAACAGAAAAATAGAGGTTGTAGGCACAATAGTAACTATTATTATTTTTAAAAACCGCTTACCAGTTTGAAGAATCCGTGGTGCCCCGAAGGTCCCGAAAATGGAAACCACGTGTTCTGCCACTTCCATTGCTGTTTTCGTTTTCAGCGCCCTAGGAAAATGTTTAATTTACGATTACCACAATTCTTTGGCCCAAAATTATAGTAGTTTTTGAAAGAAACTATCGAAACTACAGTTAGAACGTAGCCTTGTAAAACATTACCCACGGTGTCATTAGCAAAAGTTGTTTATTTTTCTAGCCGGAAAGTGCAGCGAGGATCAACTCAAAAACGGATGCACCGAAAAAGAGAAGTGGAACGGAGATGTGAGATGTGACTGTGCTCATCGTGTTCGCCGCGCCTGTCCACCAAACTGTTTCGAAGAAATGAACCCGCGTGATTGGATCTTTTTGTGTACTTGCAAGACTCGAGTTTAGACTTATTTTAAAGATATCTTTCATCTTTATCACAAAATTTATCTTTTATTTAATTGATGTTTATAAATCAAATGAAGTTAAACGATTTTTTTTTTGATTTGTTGTAATTCAATGTTGTTTGTTTATTCAATCTTTAAGATGACTTAGAATAAATAAAAAGAACACAAAACTTTCCTGAATTCTAGAGTTTTGGTGCCTTATTTCAAGTGAGTAACAAAGTAAGTTTTTTGATTAAAAGACTTTGATTGAGTTGCTTTGCTTTGCATCGCATTCTCAAGGCCGGTTGCTACGAGATTTTTGATTCTGGTTTCGAAATCAAAACCTTCTTTCTCTTTAAAAAAAAAACAGAAAAATAAGTCTAAACTCGAGTCTTGCAAGTACACAAAAAGGTCCAATCACGCGGGTTCATTTCTTCGAAACAGTTTGGTGGACAGGCGCGGCGAACACGATGAGCACAGTCACATATCACATCTCCGTTCGACTTCTCTCCTTCGGTGCATCCGTTTTTTAGTTGATCCTCGCTTCACTTTCCGGCTAGAAAAATAAGCAACTTTTGTTAGTAACACCGTGGGTAATGTTTTACAAGGCTACGTTCTAACTGTAGTTTTGATAGTTTCTTTCAAAAACTACTATAGTTTTGGGCCAAAGAATTGTGGTAATCGTAAATTAAACATTTTCTAATTAAAGAAGTTACCTATGGTTAGTTATTTATGATTTCAAAGCGCACATGTTGGATTGGCCAAACGACGGACTCAATCGAAAACGGAATCACGGTTTTTGTGAGACATGCTTTCAAATGCTGATCCCAAAGTGAAAAATAAGCATACTATCAGAAAAAGACAATCGGTTTTCATTTTTAGATAAAGAAAAACGAAATATTCAAAGAATAGCAGAAAACTGGGCGCTTTTGCGCGATGTTTGATCTTCCTTAGTGCTTCTTCAACTCGCGTTTCTGTCTGCAAGCCTTGCGTTTTGCTGTTCTTAAGATTCTTTAAATTCTGAACAAGTAAACTGGAGCAAACTTAATAAAATAAGTTAAAACAATTTCAAAAGGCTGTCTGAATGTCTGAATAAAAAAACGTTTCTTTTTTCTTATCTTTCCTGGGTTTTGACTTGATTTTTTTACGACTAAATTACCAAAAGGGTGCGCCTATAATTTTTTGTCATCATGTAAAATAATAAACCGTTGGAAGTTGAAATCTTTATTTAAAACTTAAGTTAGATCATATTGTGAAGTGATTTGAGTTGAAATTTGCTTATTGTGGGTATCTTTCATGGTGTTCCTTGATGAAGCATTCAAATGATCGTGGATTTTGTAGATTTCTCGTTTTCTTCTCAAATGACCGAGTATTTGGATGACTTTCTCTCGATACGGAGCCACGTAGTAGACCGTAATACACGGGTTGATTGAGCTGACCTGAACGAGATTTAAAAAGATCTTACACCTTAAACTGTTATTGTTCTTGGGTAGACGATGAGCGTTAGTGGTCGACTAGGCTTGCTTGTCTGGACTGATCAATCAAAAGGCCATTTCATTCGTTTCAAACGTCAGCCTAGCATCCGTTTTATCACCCAACTCACCATGGCCACTAACAGAAAAGCCCATTCCTCAAAGTACGGAACCGAGTGCGCAAACCTTAACTTGAAGGTTTGCGAGTACTTGACCTTCAGCCTCTATTAATGATCTTACGGTAATTGAAATTGTCTCCAAGCGTAAATCGACGCTTGACTCCTCATCAAAATCGGGAGAACTGCTTGAATTGTTAGAGCCTAAAAACTGACACCCCCAGGTCCATAAATATGACGCGGCCTGGATATCAGATCAGGTTGTGTCGATTCAATTCATATGGAGGTCCAACTGAACCAAGCTAAAGCGATGCTCAGACCAAAGACCAAAATCAGATTAAAGACATGTAAAATTTACTCCCAAGAACAAGTCCTGATTCAGTTAGTAAAGTGTTACTGCTCACTTACAGATTGAAAACGTCGGCCAATTTGAAAAGGAAACATTTGTGGACATCGACCACAAAACGAATCGTCATCACTCAAATTGTTATTCTTTTGCGTGAGTGTTCTTTTTTGGAAATCAAAAGAAGTCTTTTTAGCAAAGTACATCTACGTGAGCTTCACGGTGTACTGGTATTTGATGAATTTCTTCCCGACTCTGAATCTTCCGCTTCTCAACATGAGCTTTTATTTTCTTGGAGTCTTGGCTACAATCGCCATTCTCATTTGTTTTCCGATGGTGAGGATTATTGCTCAGTTTTTGAATGTTGCCAGTTGTTAAAACGGTTAAAACCTTGTCTAATTGAGACTGAACATAAGCAACGTTGTTGGTCCACACAAGGCCATTCATTTCGAACATATAAGAAGTTATTGTTAGTTTCTTATTGTTTGTATTGTTGGAATATTGTTGGAAGAAAGAAACTCTTTTAGACACTTCAAGCAATGAAGGGACTCTTTTGGTGTAGCCGTTTACCAAACGAGAGATCTGTGGCATCTTGGGAATCGGCGAGAAACGAGCGGCCAAGATCGGTGGCCTCGTTGCGTGGCGCACAAATTCTCATTTCTCATGTAACTTGATCATACTTTTCGATTTACGATTTCGATTACTTTTATCTTCATTTCTTCATTCAATAAACTCCAATGTTTAGCCAAGAAAAAGAAGAGACTGAACGAAAGAGTTTTAGATTCAAAACACAAACCCAAATTTCTCGAAAGGCTTTGAAAACAAGGTTAAAATTAACTGAACCGATTCGATTCGATCTGTGACGTCACTGTCAATGTCTGTCTCAAAATTAAATGTTAATTGTTTTTGTTAAATGATAATCTTTGACGCTACGTTGCTTTCCTATTGACTCACCACGTTACGTCGCGTATTCGCTCTTTTTTTAACTGCAAAATCATTTTTGTTGCCAGTTTTTATTTTTTTAAGCGTTAATAGTTGATAATTTGTGTATATTTTAGACTTTTAAGCACCATCTGACGATGAATACAATAATTTGCCTTAACTTTTATTCTGAACGTCCAAAGTTCTTCAAATTTCGCTAATTCTTGTCACTTTTTGTTCAACTATTGTTCAATTGTTGTTTTGTTTTATTGTTAGGAATATTTTGTTAACTGTTGGTCAATTGTTATTGCATTAAAGTTAACCGATAAATGTGTTGACTTAAAAAGAAATAGTACCTAAAGAATTCCAGACCGAGATTCGATTCGAATCGAAATTTGCTGCCTGCTCAATATAGGCAGCAAAATACGTAAGTAAATACGCAAGTTAAAATAAGTAAATACGGACAGCTTGAGCTTTTGGTGGGAAAGTGAGTAATCTTCCAACTCACCTCCTCTCGAACAATTAATCTCGAACAATTGTCGTTTCTTTCCTCCTTTAAGTTGTTTTCTCCAACCTTTTCTTCGAAACTAGATTTCCGATAAACAAAGTAAAAAGATTAGCAATCAAAGAATTCTACTTCTCAATACAAATTGTTTCACAAATCATTTTGAAACCAAAACCTATTCTACCACTACCTATTCATTTAGTCGTTTAGAAAGAAAGCTCTTTATTAAAATGCAAAAGATTCAATCAATTGAAGAAAGGTGGATGCCTAAAAACAAACTTTTTGTTGCTTTTCTTTTTCCTTTTCTCTTGCTCTTTCAAAATGTGGACGCGAGTTTGACGGTGATGCCTGTGGACAAAGAGATTCTCGTGTCTTACAATGCATATGAAAGGTTTTTTGATCTTGTTTATTTAACTTTTAGCTTTTAGAGCTTTTAGCTATCCTATGATCAGAATGTCAGCTGGGCAGAATTTGAGTCTTCGATGCCGGAGCACAACTGCTAATAAACTTCGGTACGTGAATTTGATTCAATTTAACGAAAATGTTGTTGTCTCTCGAACTGTTATCTTAAGCTATTAGTCAAAAATTGTTGTTTCAAACTACAAGTGATTTTCTTGTGTAGATGGATGCTGCCAATTGAATCGAACCTCGATTTAGAAGGGTTTAGTGAAGAGGATTTCCTAAAGAAAGTCACTGTCGAAAAAGAAGATGAACGGGTAAAATAATGTTGTCTTTAAAAACCTTTGTGTAAATTTTTAGAGTCAATTGTTTCACATTCGATCCCTGGAACAGAGTGATACCGGGACATACTCGTGTTTGGACGACAAAAACCACACTGATTTTCTCGATGTTTTTGTGGAAGGTAGACTCAATTCAAAGCATTGCATTTTGCAAATTTTACAACATTTTAAGGTTTATATGATTTTCTAAAGCCCAAAACCTATACACTCGACGTCACCTCACCAAAATTTCTTCTTCCGTGTCGATACGCGCAAATCAGTCATTGGCCTTTGTCATCTTGGCCCTCTTTGTTTGTGGACGGAGAGAAATGGCTGAATAATATTAAAGAGCGAGATGCTGTGACCTTTGACTCACGGTAAGTTGGCTGCTTTGTCTTAAAACAACACTGTTTACTTTAAGATACGGCTACGAAATAGATTTGGTGAAACTGAACAGGAGTTTACCGATGGGTAGTGGCCGGTTTCGCTGTGTGGCTTCCAAGGGCGATGAAGTCGAGTGGTTCGTGCGGGTTGGCGTGCGGTTGATTTAGAACTTTGTTATAACTAATTGTTTAGTTTGCTTCAATGCCCGTGAACTCTGTGTCAATGACGACCCCAGACTGGTTTTCTCTCAGACGAGGGCTTAACAAACGTCCGTTTGTTTATCATATACTTTCAGCAATGATTTACTGCGCACAGACTGATCGAATCAGATCGAATGAGATTCGATCGGATCCGATCCGATGAACATGGAATCAGAAACCATGTCTAGTGCTTGGTTGGTGATATTTACAAACGATATAGGAAATGTCACTGTTCAATGTGATCTGCGATTGGACAATACTACGAGCCAATTTGAAAATCAATTACAAATGCAGTGTCCTCGATGCAGGCAAAAAGATGGAGTAAAAAAATTTCGTAGTAAGTTTTACAAAGTATTTTCAGCCAAAGATTCAAAAAGATGTGCGAATTCATGGGAGTTCGACGCTCTTCTCATTAAGTGTGATATTTGAGGAGGTTAAATCCGACGATTATGGTCGGTACACATGTTCTTGGTAAGAAGAGATTATTGTCTTTCTCTCGAAATTTACTTCAGGCCTCAAAAAGTGGTCAACAAATGGGATGCAAAGACTCAGCAAACGTCTCCATTCCGAATCTTTTCCCCATTATCCAGAATGCACGTAGGATTTCGATTAAATTTAAAATTGAATCTTTGTTGCAGTTTGCCCCACACGCCGAAGAGTTGACTGTTTTTCAAGGAGAGCCCATCAGAATAAGAGGTAATCTGTTTGACCGAATCTGTTTGACAGAACAAGTTCTTTCAGCAACGATCCTCCCGATAGCAGCCGATTTTGTAAACTACACCTGTACATGGCGGTACACAAGATATGTCGATGTTGGAAGACAAAAGGTTTCCTCTTCGTACGGACCGGCAATGGTGGCCTGTGGCGAGAGACCATATCTGAAGGTGAAAGCTTTCGAAGCCATTAGATTCGGTTCTTAATCGAAATAAATCGAGCCGAGCGACCGTCTAATCGATTAGAAACCGACCGGGAATCAAACGGTAAGGCCTATTAAAACCGGTTTTAATCGGTTTTACGTTACTCAAAACGATTCTCTCTTATCGTCTCAGAACCCGAACCAAAGCAAACCGATAAATTTCGAACCGGTTGCAATGTTAGTGACTCAGACACAAAAAAGCTTTTGGACATTGTCACTTCTTGTCAAATCAGCTAATACGATTAATAAAAGAAGTGAGATCTTGTAGGTTGATGAAAATGGCAGAGTGGAAAGTTACACCGAAGAGCTCTTCATACCGAGTCACAAACTAGCTCCTGGTGGAACGTGAGTGCAAAAACCAATCAAATTTTCTTTCATTTCATTCGAGTTTTCTAGCTATGAAATCAAATTGAGTGTGAGCGAAGAGTTCTATCAATGGATCAGGTGGAAAGTCAAAGTCGACACTCCAGTGAAAGATTTTATTTTCAACGTGCAATCCTCCGCTCATTTCGTTCAATTCGATAAAGTGTATCACGTGGTAGGTCCAGAGGACTATAAAAACTGAAATTTCGATAGAGAATACCTATTGAGAAAATTGATTCCTCTTAAATCGAAAATTTTTAGCTTTTTTTAGCTTTTTGTATTAGATTGTAACTAAGCCTTGACCCTAAATTCAAAACAATATTTATTGACAACTAAAAGAGCATTTTAATCAAAATGGCCTTCATTATTTGCAAAGAATTTCGCCCATTTTACTGACAATTGGTGGCTTCTCCTGTCATAGAAAATTCTTGGTTTCAAGTCAAAGTAGTCTTGGAGCCACTTTTTGAGGCCTTCTTCATTTTGGAAATGCTCTCCATCCAGGGCACGTTCAATTGATTGGAAAAGATGGTAATCTGTAGGACTGAGGTCAGGAGAATATGGTGGGTGGGGTAAGAGTTCCCAGTTCAACTCATGGATTGTGCAGCGGGTCAACTTTGCCGCATGTGAACTGGCGTTGTCGTGTTGGAGAAGGGTCAATTTCAAATTGGGGCACTTTACCTTTTCCTTTTTTTTCCTCTTCAAACTTTTTGAGCTGGTTGCTGTATAATAGAGCATTGATTGTCTGCTTATTGTCGAGAAGCTCTCAATGAATGACACCCAAGAGATCCCACCAAACCAATAGCATGTACTTCTTTTCGTGGAGGTCTGGGAGCACATCCTTTGCTGGTATAGCTCCAGGCCTCAGCCATAATCGTTTTCTCTGAAAGTTTGCAGTCCTAATCCATTTCTCATCTCCTGTCACTACACGCGGCAAGAAAGATTTCCTATCTGGAAAGAAGGGCAGCAGCAATTGGTGATCTCCGCCCTTTCATGGGCTCAGTGAGGTTGTGGGACACCTATTGGCCGTAAATCGGTTTAAAACCAATAGTAAGGAGGTTTTCAATTATTACATGAGAGTATTCAACCTCAGCCGCATAGAAATTCGGGGGTTTTCGGGACGAAGAATATCTGCATTTTCAAGCTCTCTAGGTCTACCCGATTGGTCTTCGAGAGAAAGCTCCTTATTTCTGAATTTGTGAAGCCAACGTCTTATTGTACTTTCGAAAGAGTCATCCCCATAACGCGAAGAACAGAGCGCACTCTCACTAAAAGTAAACAAAATGTCGAAACTTTCCTGAAGGCGTCAACACTTAGTTTACAACCTAATAATTCTTTAGATTGGCGCAAAGATTCGGCTGGGCTGTCATTCGAGGGATTACGTTGGCAAGTACAAAAAACTTCACTTATTTTATCAACGGTAACGATGAGAAAAGGTGAAAGCAATGACTGCTTAAGATCGAATAAGATGGTCTCGGCAACAAGTGTCACCGGAGCATATGACGTTTTTTGGAACACGACCGTTCGCGAGGATCTCATTGTTGTTTGCAAAGTTGTTTCGTTTAGAAGGAAACTTTTCTCAAATTCAAACATCAAGGGTATCTTCCAACAAGGTTCATTTCATCTCCGAGTCGCCGGTCAACGTCCAGCAGTTTGGATGATAAGGGATCCCGAAATTAGCGGCGAGGATCCGGTTGGTTACTTGTTGAAATCTCTTTGCAAAGTTCTTTTAGAACAGAGTTTATCGGGGCGATGATATCACACTATTTTGCCGAGTTCACATGTCGGCTGACATGTTGGTTAACAAAATATTCCTTAAATCTATTCATTTACAGCTCCATGTTTTGGATTCACAACAAGACAGTGCTAGATGAAAGCAGAATTGTGCAAAGTATTGATGGAGATTCAGTGTTCTTAAAAATGAAAATCATGGTTTGTTTGTTTGTTTGTTTTTACAAATGTCCGTGAATACAAATAGCCAAAGCCTCTTCTTTTTATTCTTGTGGTTTAAGCCAATTCATAATACAAATAGAGCTTTATCCTGAAACTTCAATCATAGAATATTTCGACAAATAACTCTGGTGACTACATTTGCGTTGCAAGAAACAATGAAACCGGACAGGAGTTTAATCAAACAATCGGGCTTGAGGTTTGAGACTTTTTTTGCATTTGAAATTGTCTCATATAGATTCATGAAATGATAGCACCCGTATTGCTCGTCAATGAAACAGAAATAGTTGATATGAAAGCTGGAGAAAGCCAGCTATTAGACTGCAAAATGAGTGGAGATCCGACCCCTTCCATTTCATGGTTTGTTGTTTACAAGAGAAAACTTTGTTTGAAGTGAACAGAAAACACTGAATGGTTAAAGGTCAAAGAATGGGATTGCAATGAAGGATAGTGAAAGTCTTCTTGTAAATGCTTCAATTGTTCTTCCTAAAGTCGACACCGATGATAGTGGAGTCTATGAATGTGTTGGCAAGAATCGAGCGGGAGAAGTGCGACGGAGTATCTCTCTTGAGGTAGTAAAAGAGCGATGCCTCAAGTGAGACTGGTTCATTTGTCCGATACGATACATTTATACGGTAGCTTATCCACTTAACAATTTACATGGACATCGGTTTGGTTTGCTTCGATTCTAGAAACAGTACTGAGTCGAACGAAATCGTTCAAGCCTCCAAGCCAGTTCAAACCAACCCAATCTACTGTCAAGGAGTCTCTATTATGCCTGATGACTAGGGTTAGCACACACAATAATCTACTATATATAAAGGACTAAGACGTCTGTCTGTCTGTCTGTGCGCACTACTCCTCCACGCCCAGTAGGCCGTTTCAAATAGTTAGTTTGGCTTAGAATTTCATGTCGTTATGCAACATGTTATTAAATTTCTAAAAAACCAAAAGTGCCGACGCGGGTGGGAGTCGAACCCGAATCGTGTGGCCTAGAGACACGTGCGCTCGCACCGCAACACCTACTGGCCGATTGGTTAACACGCGCGTCTTTTAAACGAACGGAAGAAAAAAGACTCTTTTTTTCGTTTTCATTTTTCGTTTTTTGTTGCGTTTCCCTTGTGAGCCATTGAGAATGGGCCAAAAATAAATAGAGCATCGTGTTCCCCATGCACGATAGGCGTTTGCATCTCAACGGCGTAGCAAAATTGTCCGCCCAGTTCCGATCATTCCCTAGTCAGAGAGTTTATAATAGCCAAGCGCATACTTTGCTCCACTTCATGGTCGCAACTAATCACGAACAAACAATAACCCACGGAAATGTTGGTCAGCATTAACAATAGGTCAAAGACGATAAAAGAAGACGTCTAATGCTTGCATTCGTTGCTCTCTCCATCATCTTTCTCATCTTGCTCGCATGTGTGCTCAATTTTGTTATTTTGTGGAGAAGACAGAAAGCTCGAGCTCGAAATCAAGAAAAGTCTGTAGTAAATTGATATCGTATTCAATACCTCTTTGTTTAGTGCTTTCCGAGTGCTGCACGATGATTTAATAAACGGAGGAACCATTCCAGCTCAAGATCGAAACCAGCAGATTCCCCTCGATCAACAAATCAATCAAATCGTTTACGATCGTTCGAAATTTGAAATTTCATGTGATGATCTTCAAATTTCTGATCGAAAAACGGTAAAAAGTGTTTCTATCCACTGAATCTTTCGACTTTTTACAGTTGGGAAGTGGACAGTTCGGGAAAGTTTCAATGGGATTTTTGAAGAAACCAAAACAAATCAATAATTTCACTTCCGAAACACCAACTTTAAAGGTCGCTGTTAAGGTGAACTTCTTGACAAAAGATTCTCAAACATTACTATAGGAACCATTTCACGCAGCCTCAATCCGTCAACACATCATCAACATTCAAATGTTGGCCGACGAGCTGAAGTTGATGTCCTTCATTCCACCGCATCCGAATGTGCTCACTCTGATTGGAGCAGTCACCGATCATCTGACTAGGTAATTACTTAATATCTTGACCAGAATGAAACTTGTCACGTGATTCTGAACGCACCTTGTAAATCCAGTGGTCGTCTCTGTGTTGTCACGGAGCTATGCGCCAATGGGAGTCTCGAGAAATTTCTGAAAAACCTCACACGCAACACATTTTGTAATGAATTGAGAAAGGTTAGTATTTGAATTATGACTAACAAGGGACGGTCAACAGGGTGTGATGGCCAAATGGCATGGGCCATATACTAAGCGACTAACCGACGTAGAATTTTGCGCTGATTCCGAATCTTTCTTTCCATTTTTGCTCTAGGTAGTCAATTTGGATCCAAAAACAAAAATCAAGCACCGGAATCGAACCCTAGAACCATGCCTCATATTCAAACCTACTGCCAGTCGGCCACCACAAAATCTTTTCCCGTCTGGTAAGGTCCATACAAAACTTTCAACGCTTATAATTTTTCACAGAGTGCTGCGGTGCAAAAAAAGGGAAGCAGATTCGGACTCATCGCAAAATTCTACGTTGGTTAGTAAATGGCTCATGTCATTTGGTCATCCACACCGTTGACCGTCTCTTGTAAAACTAACATTTCAGGCTCAAAACAGTGAATACATGAAGCCGGATCGCAAAAATAGAGGAAATACAGTAGGAAGACGATCGCTAAAAAGCCAAAAAACCCTTTAGGTTGAATTGTCAGTAATTAGAAAAATGTCTGTGGATGTAGTTACTGACAGCTACATTCCGGTATGATCTTGTTTTCGTTTTTAGCTTTAATAGGAATTGCTTAGTGGACTCAAGTTGAATGTCAAGACGAAAAGCATGATGGACACGAGAAGACACCAATTGTTCAGGTTTCTAAAAGTTTTGAAGAGAAACGAAATTGAATGTGATTTTAATATTCCAGACATTTCTATGCTCGACATCCGATCTTTTATCGTTTGCGATGCAAATCGCTAGCGGAATGGAGTTTTTGAGTGAAATCCCGGTAAGTCTGGCTGGCTCGAAGTCTAGCTTGGGATGGTTTCTTAACGGGCGGGCTTTTTCAAACGGTACTATGACCATTAGATGCGGTTTTTCGATGCTGCTTCCGAATCTGGGTTCAGATTTTGCTAAACACCTCGGGAGTGTGAGATATTTAGCTTACGGGTTTTAGCAAGACCTTCAAAAGGCTTTTCTTCTAAGCCAAATACCTATTGATCCCAAAATCTAAAACCAGTTTCCGGAATGAGCATCAAAAAACTGCATCTAATGGTGATAGTCGGGTTTGAAAAGGCCTATCCTTTCCTTTCAGTGCATTCATCGAGATCTGGCCGCGAGAAATATATTAATCACAGAGAAAAACATTTGTCGAATCGCTGATTTTGGATTGGCAAGAAGTGCTAACAAATCTTATTATCGGTTTGGGAGAAACTATTGATTAAAGAAAGCTATTTTTAGAAAAGACTTCGAGAAGCAGAAAAATGATCTTCTACCTTGGCAGTGGATGAGTCCGGAATCGATTGAAAGCGGATATTACACACAAGCGGTATGCAATTGTTTTATGTGAAGATTTTACGGATACCAAAGTACAAATACTAAAGTACTATGGTATTTTGGATAAAGGAAAAGATTCTGAAGTAAATTTGCAGTCTGACGTTTGGTCGTACGGAATCCTTTTGTACGAACTTTTCACCCTTGGCGATCGTCCATATCCTGGAATTCCGCTCGAGGAAATTTATATGCGAGTTCGAAATGGAGAACGAAATAAAAAGCCCGAGTTTGTACATGATGATCTGTAAGTTGGAGGGAAGTTTAAGAGAGAGAGAAAAGACATTTTAGGTACAACTTTATGCTGAAATGCTGGAATTCAAAGACAAAAGAGAGACCGTTATTCAAAGTGAGTTACGTTGACTTTAATGACAATTGAACTTTTCAAATGTTAGGATTGTGTTCAAAAAATGCGAGAACATCTCGAGATGGTGTTGCCGGGGAAAGCCGAAGAGATTGAGGGAAAGTTGGCGAGTGAAGTTGATCGACTCAACTCGTATTCTGAGTGGAGAAATGGAAATACAGGAAATGTTAGTTGATTCTTTAATATTTTAACTAAATGAACATTTAAACAAAGAAAAACATTAGCCTTTTAATAAATTTAGAGAGCTTTTAACAGGTTTTAAATAGGAAATCTGTAAAGAACAACTTGTCGCAAGCAAGTAAGCAAGTCCTTTTATTCTATGAATCTTTGAAGTTATTAGGTTGGTGCAGATGAAACTTCCGTTGGAACCATAAACAAAATTTATTATAAAAATCCTAATACAGAATCTCAATCCAAAAGATATTCGCCATCATTATCAATGACTCTTTTCCATATTCCACGCAGAGAATGGATGCCCTTTTCGAAGAACTCGGCCAACTGCGACTCGAAGAAGTAGGACACCCAGATTTCAACTTCTTCGCGGTTTTTGAATTTTTTCTTTTGCTAAAGAGTGCTGCATCGACCGAAACAAGTGGTAGTCGGATGGGGCCAAGTCCGGGCTATATGGCGGATGAGGCAGAACTTCCCAGCCCAATTCCTCGATTTTCTGCTGAGTGTTCTTCGCGGTGTGGGGTCGAGCGTTATCGTGGAGGAATTTTGTAGTCGCCGTGTTATTGCCTTGACGATGCAACGCCTGGTCCACGCGGCTCAATTGGGCTTTGTAGAGATCCGCCGTGACTCTTTGGCCCTGAGCCAGCACCTGAAAATACACGAGACTTTCACTGTTCCACCAAATACAAAGCATCACCTTTTTCCGTGGATATTCGATTTTGGAGTCGGTTTTGGCGGTTCACCGTGGATATTCGGTTTGGCGTCCAACCACTGCCGTTTTCTCGTTGTGTTATCGTAACATATCCACTTATGATCTGACGTAACAATGGAGTCGAGAAAACCGGCGGTCTTTGCGCGGCGGACGAGAATTCCAGCCATTGTAACTCGAGCCGCCTTGTTTGCGTCGCTGAGCTGATGTGGCACCCATTTTCCCCACCGATTCGTCTTACCAATTGCGTGCAAATGGCGGAGAATGGTTGTATGGTCGCAGTCAAACGGCTCTGCAAGCTCCCGAATTGTTTGGCATGGATCCGATTCGATAGCGTTCTTCAACTCATCGTTGTCGACAATTTGAGGCGGATTCCCGCGTTTTTCGTCTTTCAAATTTTCATCACCGTCTCGGAAGCGCTGAAACCAAGTCCGGCATTGACGTTCGGACAACACGTCATCACCGAATGCTTTGCACAGAGCACGATGGGATTCCGCAGCGGTTCTGCCTTGTTTAAAATCATACCACAAGCAAACCCGCACTCGAAATTTTTGGTCAACCATTTTCTAGAAGCTAAAAATTACTTCAAATTAAGTAAAACCCATGAGTCTTAGACATCAAAAGACGCGCAAAGAGACGCTCTTTCAGATAGACAAATATATTCAATAAAAACTTTTATTAGGTCCAAAATATAAACAAACAAGTGTGACGGAAGTTTCATCTGCACCAACCTAATAATTCTTTTTAGTATTTGAGTATTACTGAGTATTCAAATGCTCATTAACAGCTATTGCTTTACATAAAAATTTGCTCGTCAAAGAATCATTGAAACTTGAGGCGAGGTGTCTCTTTAAACATTTGATTGATCTTGTTGTTGGGAATTGTGTGCAGATGAGCGTGAATTGAGCCCCACAATCGATCTAACTATTCAACTATACCACTTGGCATTCAACACCGCACAGCTCCTGCTTTGATAGTTTTTATTTTACTTCAAACTTTGGAAAGCATAGAAATATTAACCAGTTAGTTTTAAAATTTCACAAAACTTTTATATTTAAATTTGTAATGCCCTTAGTTTTATCAGTTACATCACGTAGATGCTTGTGTAGCAGCCAGAGCATTCTCAAGTTGAATGAGTCTCCCAGTTAGCTCTTGACATTGCTCGCTTGCTATCGTATAGTTCAAAACTATTTACTCTTGCTTGTTAGGACTTCCATTCAAAACTATTTCTAGATTCTGAGCTAGAGTTCACCACAGAAAAACAACAAAATTTATTATTGAAAAAGAAAGGAGAAAATGTTTTGCTTTAAGAAAACCTATGGTAGATTTAAATTTTTGGAACTTTTCTTTGAGTACAGGAAGTTCAAGGTGGATGTCCAGCTGGTGAAAGGCTCAAGAAGTGCAGTGAAAGATCTACGAGGTTTTATGAAAAGATTTCTACAAGGAAAATTAATCTTTTTAGGAGCAAGAAATGCTAAACAAATGCCTATGAGAAGTGTTCTCTATTCTTTCGTCTCTCCCCGCCATCAATCTTCTTATTATAGGGTGAAGGTCTAAGAAAAATTGATTGACGGCAAAATTGATTGATTTCAAGCTGAAAAAAACTTTCTCAATGCCTTTCAATAAAAAGCAACTTTTGATTTCGCAAGAAATCTTTCTCCTTCTCTTTCTGACCACCATCCGTCTCTCACTGTCATCTCACCACCACCATCTTCTCACATATTTCGTGATCAATGAAAAAGCCTGACAAAGTAAACTAAATGCTTTTAAGCTACTTTTTAAATCTTTCTTACATCTTTCATCTTTTATCACAACATTTACCTTTTATTTAATTGATGTTTATAAATCAAATGAAGTTAAACGATGTTTTTGATTTGTTGTAATTAAATGTTGTTTGTTGTTTATTTGTTTATTCAATCTTGAAGATGATTTAGAATAAATAAAGAGGACACAAAACTTTTCAAAATTCTAGAGTTCTGCTGTATGATTTCAAGTGAGTAACAAAATAAGTTTTTTGATTAAAACACTTTGATTGAATTGCTTCGCTTTGCATTGCATTCTCAAAGCTGGTCGCTACGAGATTTTTGTTTCTGGTTTTGAAATCAAAAGCTTCTTTTTCTTTTTAAAAAAAAAAACAGAAAAATAAGTCTAAACTCGAGTCTTGCAAGTACACAAAAAGGTCCAATCACGCGGGTTCATTTCTTCGAAACAGTTTGGTGGACAGGCGCGGCGAACACGATGAGCACAGTCACATCTCACATCTCCGTTCGACTTCTCTTCTTCGGCGCATCCGTTTTTGAGTTGATCCTCGCTGCACTTTCCGGCTAGAAAAATAAACAGCTTTGCTAATAACACCGTTAGTAATGTTTTACAAGGCTACGTTCTAACTGTAGTTTTGATAGTTTCTTTCAAAAACTACTATACAGTCATGGACAAAAGTCTTTTAACATTGGTTTTTAGAAGTTTGTTCTTTGTATATCTTGGTCCAAATCCGAGCAATTTGCAAACGGTTAAAAGATTTAAAGAGCTTATTATCTCTAATTTTAACATTACAAAAAGATGGATTTGACAATTTATCAGGTGTCATGAACTTTTTAATAAAACAAAAATTGATGGGCAAAAGTCTTTTAAAATGTGAGAAAAACCTTATGAAAATCAATATTTAGTAGGTCCTCGCGAGCCGCAATTACTGCTTGAATTCTCCTGGGGATGCTGTCAACCAGATCACGTAGAATTTGGGGTCCAATAGTTGTCCAGACTCGACGGATGAAGTACCAAAGCTCCACTTTTGATCCGAATAGTTTCCCCTTCAATTTCGACTTCACAAACGCCCATAAGTTCTCGATCACATTCAAATAAGGACTATAGGGAGGAGCAGACACAAGTTGGACACGGTTTTCTTTGAACCATCCTGGCACCAGAGCCGTTCCTCCATTGGCAAGTCGAACAAGGCGTCCCATCAGCAGCTGTGACTTGTGGCACGGGGCATTGTCCTGGTACAACAGCCAACCTTGGCCCATATTTACGGTCGAAAACGGTAGAAGATCATTCTCCAGAATCGTCTTGTAGCGTTGAGCATTCAGCGTTAAGTTTAGAAGGACAAGTGGACCCAGAGAATTTCTGGACTGACTCGAATTTCTAGAAATCAGAAAATCAGTAGGCATAAAATACAAAGGTTCTTCCCCATAGCATGATCGATCCGCCATCAAATTTAACTGTAGGACGCAAGTATTTAATGTTATAACGTTGTCCGACTGGTCTCCGTATCAAATGATTGCCATCAGGGGCGAAAAGATTGACTTTCGATTCGTCGGTGAACACAACATTGGCCCAATCGTGCGACGTCCAACTTTGATACTTCTTAGCAAACTCGAGACGAAGCTTCCGGTGCTTAGCTATCATCAGAGGTTTCTTGGCAGCCCTTCTAGTCATCAATCCACCGGGAATCAGGCGTCGGCTCACTGTTTTTCGAGAAATTTCTTTGTTAAATTGTTGCTTCACCATAGCCACCCCATCAGAGGCATTCAAATTTGGGTTCTTCTTGTGGGCCAGAACGAGTGCATTGTCTTCTCGTAAAGTTTTAACTGGTGGACGTGCACTTTTTGATGCACGATGAACGTTTCCCGCGAGTTTGGCCCTGGAGACAACAAGCGATACAGTTGTTTCGGTACAGCGGAAGAGCTCAGCAACCGCTTTTCTAGGCATCCCATTTTTTCGAGCTTCGACGATTTTCTCTTTGTCAGAAGTTGATAAGTAGGCGTCGGGCATCTAAAAAATTACAGTTAGCAACCAGAAATCAAAAGGAAAAAGAGGAAATTTCTCGAAAAAACTGTGATGTTAAAAGACTTTGTCCATCAATTTTTGGCTCAATTTTTCTTTTATTAAAAAGTTCATGATACCTGATAAATTGTCAAATCCATCTTTTTGTAATGTTAAAATTAGAGATAATAAGCTCTTTAAATCTTTTAACCGTTTGCAAATTGGTCGGATTTGGATCAAGATATACAAAGGAAAAACTTCTAAAAACCATCGTTAAAAGACTTTTGTCCATGACTGTAGTTTTGGGCCAAAGAATTGTGGTAATCGTAAATTAAACATTTCCTAATTAAAGAAGTTATCTATGATTAGTTATTTATGATTTCAAAGCGCACATGTTGGATTGGCCAAACGACGAACTCAATCGAAAACGGAATCACGGTTTTGTGAGACATGCTTTCAAATCCCAAAGTGAAAAATAAGCATACTATCAGAAAAAGACAATCGATGTTCATTTTTAGATAAAGAAAAACGAAATACACAAAGAATAGCAGAAAACTGAGCGCTTTTGGGCTTTTGGCTTTTGCGCGATGTCTTCCTTAGTGCTTCTTCAACTCGCGTTTCTGTCTGCAAGCCTTGCGTTTTGCTGGGATGTTAAAATTGTTGTTCTTACGATTGTTCTTTAAATTCTGAACAAGTAAACTGGGGCAAACTTAATAAAATACGTTAAAACAATTTCAAAAGAGCGTCTGAATGTCTGAATCAAAAGAAACGTTTCTTTTATCTTATCTTTCCTAGGTTTTGACTTGATTTTTTTACAACTAAATTACCAAAAGGGTGCTGTAATTTTTTTGCCTTCCTGTAAAACAATAAATCGTTGGAAGTTGAAATCTTTATTTAAAACTTCAGTTAGATCATATTGTGAAGTGATTTGAGTTGAAATTTGCTTATTGTGGATGTCTTTCGTGGTGTTCCTTGATGAAGCATTCGAATGATCGTGGATTTTGTAAATTTTTCGTTTTCTTCTCAAATGACCGAATATTTGGATGACTTTCTCTCGATACGGAGCCACGTAGTAGACCGTAATACACGGGCTTATTGAGCTGACCTGAACGAGATTTTAAAAAGATCTTGTACCTTAGACTGTTATTGTTCTTGGGTAGACGATGAGTGTGAGTGGTCAACTGGACTTGGTTGTCTGGACTGATCAATCAAAAGGCCATTTCATTTGTTTCAAACGCCGACCTAGCATCCGTTTTATGAGCCAACTCACCATGGCCACTAACAGAAAAGCCCATTCCTCAAAGTACGGAACCGAGTGCGCAAACTTGAAGGTTTGCGAGTACTTGACCTTCAGCCTCTATTAATGATCTTACGGTAATTGAAATTGTCTGCAAGCGACAGGGTCTGTTTGAAACATTACTTTCTTCGTTACCAACCTTCACTAATTTCTTCTGAGCCATTTTCGTTTTCGGACTCATCGAGTTTTTCTCGAGAACTCGCAGAATTTGAAGCCGATAGATGATAGCTGCTGTGTAGCCGGGGAAAATTGGCAAACAAAGCAAAGCCAGAAGGGGCATTGTTCTGGACAAGAATTTGAAACTTACAATAAATAAAACCTACGTTGATTGGAGAATGTTTTCATAGCCGATGATGGCTGCGATTTTTGGGTCATCAGGAAAAAGAGAACCATTTTGATGATCGATAAGCATTTGTCTGGCCACAGCTGGGTCACTTGTTGAAGAGGCGAATGGAATCTGGAAAGTAGTGGACAGTTGCCGATGTTCTTCATTTTTACAGTTTTCTTTTCAAATTCTATTAACTGGTCATAACTATTAATGACATTAAGTTGTTCAAATTCGCTAATTCTTGTCACTTTTTGTTCAACTCTTGTTCAATTGTTGTTTTATTTTATTGTTAGGAATATTTTGTTAACTGTTGCTCAATTGTTATTGCATTAAAGTTAACCGATAAATGTGTTGACTTAAAAAGAAATGGTACCTAATTCTAGACTAAAATTCGATTCGATTCGAAATTTGCTGCTCAAATTTGCTGCCTGCTCAATATATGTAAATACGAAAAGCTTGAGATTTTGGCGCAAAAAAAAGTAATCTTCCAACTCACTTCCTCTCGAACAATCAATCTCGAACAATTGTCGTTTCTTTCCTCCTTTAAGTTGTTTTCTCCAACCTTTTCTTCGAAACTAGATTTTGGATACACAAAGTAAAAAAGATTAGCAATCAACGAATTTTACCTCTCAATACAAATTCTTTCCCAAATCATTTTGAAAACAAAACCTATTCTACCACTCCCGATTCATTTATTCGTTTAGAAAGAAAGCTCTTTATTAAAATGCAAAAGATTCAATCAATTGAAGAAAGGTGGATGCCTAAAAACAAACTTTTTGTTGTGTTTCTTTTTCCTTTTCTCTTGTTCTTTCAAAATGTGGACGCGAGTTTGACGGTGATGCCTGTGGACAAAGAGATTCGCCGGTATCGCTATCTAGTAAATGAAAGATTTTTTTTAATCTTGTTTATTTAAGTTAAGCTTTTAGTTATCCTATGATCAGAATCAGCTGGGCAGAATTTGAGTCTTCGATGCCAGAGCACAATTGCTAATAAACTTCGGTACGTGAATTTGATTCAATTTAACGAAAATGTTGTTGTCTCTCGAACTGTTATCTTAAGCTATTAGTCAAAAATTGTTGTTTCAAACTACAAGTGATTTTCTTGTGTAGATGGATGCTGCCAATTGAATCGAATCTCGATTTGGAAGGGTTTAGTGAAGAGGATTTCCTAAAGAAAGTCACTGTCGAAAAAGAAGATGAACGGGTAAAATAATGTTGTCTTTAAAAACCTTTGTGTAAATTTTTAGAGTCAATTGTTTCACATTCGATCCCTGGAACAGAGTGATACCGGGACATACTCGTGTTTGGACGACAAAAACGACACTGATTTTCTCTATGTTTTTGTGGAAGGTAGACTCAATTCAAAGCATTGCATTCTGCAAATTTTACTTCATTTTAAGGTTTATATGAATTTCTAAAACCCAAAACCTATACACTGGATGTCACCTCATCGAAATTTCTTCTTCCGTGTCGAAATGCGCAAATCGGTTTTGAGCCAGTTTGGCCCTCTTTGTTTGTTGACGGAGAGGAATGGCTGAAAGATCGTAAAGAGCGAGATGCTGTGACCTTTGACTCAGGGTAAGTTAGATGGTGCATATTAAATCTCAACACTGTTTACTTTAAGATACGGCTTCGAAATAGATTTGGTGAAACTGAACAGGAGTTTACCGATGGGTAGTGGCCGGTTCCGCTGTGTGGCTTCCAAGGGCGATGAAGTCGAGTGGTTCGTGCGGGTTGGCGTCTTTGATTTAGAATTTTGTTATAACCAATTGTTTAGTTTGCTTCAATGCCCGTGGACTCTGTGTCAATGACAATCCCAGACTGGTTTACTTTTGGTAACAAACGTCCCTTTGTCTATCATATACTTTCAACAATGATTTACTGCTCACAGACTGTAAAAGTACTACAGTGTCAGTCTGCAGTGCATGGTAGACATGGTTTCTGATCGGACGGAACGGATAGAATCGGATTTGATTGGATCGGATCGAATCAGATCGAATGGGATTCGATCCGATCCGATCTGATGAATATTGAATCAGAAACCATGTCTAGTGCTTGGTTGGTGATATTTACAAACGATATAGGAAATGTCACTGTTCAATGTGATCTGCGATTGGACAATACTACGAGCCAATTTGAAAATCAATTACAAATGCAGTGTCCTCGATGCGGGGAAAAATATGGAGTAAAAAAAGTTCGTAGTAAGTTTTACAAAGTATTTTCAGCCAAAGATTCAAAAAGATGTGCGAATTCATGGGAATTCGACGCTCTTCTCATTAAGTGTGATATTTGAGGAGGTTAAATCCGACGATTATGGTCGGTACACATGTTCTTGGTAAGAAGAGATTATTGTCTTTCTCTCGAAATTTACCTCAGGCCTCAAAAAGTGGTCAACAAATGGGATGCAAAGACTCATCAATCGTCTCCATTCCGAATCTTTTCCCCATTATCCAGAATGCACGTAGGATTTCGATTAAATTTGAAATTGAATCTTTGTTGTAGTTTGCCCCACACGCCGAAGTGTTGACTGTTTTTCAAGGAGAGCCCATCAGAATAAAAGGTAATCTTATGCCGAATCTGTTTGACAGAACAAGTTCTTTCAGCAACGATCCTCCCGATAGCAGCCGATTTTGTAAACTACACCTGTACATGGCGGTACACAAGATATGTCGATGTTGGAAGACAAAAGGTTTCCTCTTCGTACGGACCGGCAATGGTGGCCTGTGGCGAGAGACCATATCTGAAGGTGAAAGCTTTCGAAGCCATTAGATTCGGTTCTTAATCGAAATAAATCGAGCCGAGCGACCGTCTAATCGGTTAGAAACCGACCGGGAATCAAACGGTAAGGCCTATTAAAACCGGTTTTAATCGGTTTTACGTTACTCAAAACGATTCTCTCTTATCGTCTCAGAACCCGAACCAAAGCAAACCGATAAATTTCGAACCGGTTGCAATGTTAGTGACTCAGACACAAAAAAGCTTTTGGACATTGTCACTTCTTGTCAAATCAGCTAATACGATTAATAAAAGAAGTGAGATCTTGTAGGTTGATGAAAATGGCAGAGTGGAAAGTTACACCGAAGAGCTCTTCATACCGAGTCACAAACTAGCTCCTGGTGGAACGTGAGTGCAAAAACCAATCAAATTTTCATTGAGGGCAGCCAAACTGTTCTGCCAGGTCGCGAGTGGTTTGGCGTGGATCCGACTCAATGGCTTCCTTCAATGCGTCGTTGTCGATGATTTGAGGTAGACTCCCGTGTTTTTGGTCTTCCAAGCTTTCGTCGCCGTCTCGGAAGCGCTGGAACCATTGTTTACACTGACTTTCGGATAGAGCATCTTCGTCAAACACTTGAGATAGAGCGCGATGAGCTTCAGCAGCCGATTTGCCTTGCTTAAATTCATACCACAAGCAGGCCCGCAAGCGAAATTTTTGGTTCGACATTTTCTAAACACTCTTTCTTGTAAAAAAAACAAAGTAAATATAGACAAATTATATGTCAAACGATGCGCAAGAACACGCTCTTTCCAATAGAATAAACTATTTAAAAAAATCTTTCACTGTGAATAAAATACAAATCAACAAACACAACGCTCATTTCTTTTTTACCAACCTAATAGAAAAGACAAGCTGATTTTTTATAGGCAACAAAGTAGCTTATTAAAGAAAAAAAAGTTGAAGATAAATGTTAACAATTCATAAATGCTTTGATAAGCCTGGCTTTTTGTTGAGTGTCAAGTTAGGCTTGATCGGAGCAAGAGCTGGACAATTCCCTTGCCTGCCAGACAACAATATTTCTTCTTTCAAGAATCTTTCCATTTTTTTGCAGGTTGTTAAAAAGAAAATTCTAATAGGCCTCGGTGAAGAGCCAGATGAGAATCGTGTGACGAGGAGATGAAGGTGAGAAGGTTGTAAAGCCGGCCCTCCCACATACAGCCCAGACAGACATCCTTGCCAACTTGACGATATCCTTTTGAGGGCACGAGGAATCCTGTGCGATGTTGCGATGTTGCTCAACGTGGCACAAACGAGTGGCTTTCTCTTTGTGAGTGGATGTTTGCCGTAAGATGTTTCCAGCCGACAAGTCTTTCTTTTATTGGCCCGATGTTTGATCTTCATTAGTGCTTCTTCAACTCGCGCTTCTGTCTGCAAGCCTTGTGTTTTGCTGGGATTGTTTTGTTGTTGTTGTTCTTACGATTGTCCTTTAAATTCTGATCAAATAAACTTAATAACTTAATAAAATACGTCAAAACAATTTCAAAAGACTGTCTGAATGTCTGAATAAAAAAACATTTCTTTTATCTTATCTTCCTGGGCTTTGACTTGATTTTTTTTACAACTAAATTACCAAAAGGGTGCGCCTACAATTTTTTTTGCCATCCTGTAAAACAATAAACCGTTGGAAGTTGAAATCTTTATTTAAAACTGAAGTTAGATCATATTGTGAAGTGATTTGAGTAGAAATTTGCTTATTGTGGGTGTCTTTCGTGGTGTTCCTTGATGAAGCATTCGAATGATCGTGAATCGGCGAGAAACGAGCGGCCAAGATCGGTGGCCTCATTGCGTGGCGCACAAATGCTCATTTCTCATGTAACTTGATCATACTTTTCGTTTACTTTTATCTTCATTTTTCTTAGTTTTATTGAATAAACTCCAATGTTTGGCCGAGAAAAAGAAGAGATTTAACGAAAGAGTTTTAGATTCAAAACAGACCCAAATTTCTCGAAAGGCTTTGAAAACAAGGTTAAAATTAACTGAACCGATTCGATTCGATCTGTGACGTCACTTTGAATGTCTGTCTCAAAATTAAATGTTAATTTGTTTTTGTTAAATGATAATTTTTGACGCTACGTTGCTTTCCTATTGACTCAATTGTCGTCACCACGTTGCGTCGCGTATTCGCTCTCGTTTTATTGGATTGATGAATTGAAAACTGCGGGCTATTGTCATATGTGACAGTTTGAGCACTTTCTTCAAAAAAACCCATTTTGGTGTCAATGAAAAGTTGTAGAGAATCAAAAATCAAGCTTATATCCAAATTTTCAGAACGATTCAAAAACTGGTTTTCAAGAAATGTCAAATTTACGAATTTTCACAAAACTTGCATTTTAAGCGAAACTACTAAGTGTTTTTGGAAATTTGGCTATAAGCCTAATTTTTGATTCTCTACAACTTTTCTATTGACACCAAAATGGGTTTCTTTTGAAGAAAGTGCTCAAACTGGGCTGACAGATGACATCTCCAGTCCTCCATTTTTGAGTCTCACACTTGTCTCACACACAAACCAGAATCCTACCACGAAAGAGGAATCCGCTAATTGCCTGTAAAATGGGCAGAAGTCGTCAGTAATAATGAA
This sequence comes from Mesorhabditis belari, assembly GCA_958450365.1. NCBI lineage: Eukaryota > Metazoa > Nematoda > Chromadorea > Rhabditida > Rhabditidae > Mesorhabditis > Mesorhabditis belari. The sequence goes on along the minus strand of CAUEEP010000449.1, from coordinate 61,219 downwards.
AATTTTTGGAATGAATTCATGGTTTTATGTTCAATAAATTTTAGCTCAAAGTCCGGCAGTTTTCAATTCACCAATCCAATAACTGCAAAATCATTTTTCTTGCCAGTTTTTATTTTTTTAAGCGTTAATAGTTGATAATTTGTGTAGATTTTATACTTTTAATCCTAGACCGAAATTCGATTCGAAACGAAACTTGCTGCCTGCCCAATATATGTCAATACGAAAAGCTTGAGCTTTTGGTGGAAGAAAAGTGAGTAATCTTCCAACTCACTTCCTCCCGAACAATCGAACAATTGTCGTTTCTTTCCTCCTTTAAGCTGTTTTCTCCAACCTTTTCTTCGAAACTAGATTTGCGATAAACAACGTAAAAAAGATTAGCAATCAAAGAATTTTACTTCTCAATACAAATTGTTTCGCAAATCATTTTGCAACCAAAACCTATTCTACCACTACCTATTCATTTATTCGTTTAGAAAGAAAGCTCTTTATTAAAATGCAAAAGATTCAATCAATTGAAAGAAGGTGGATGCCTAAAAACAAACTTTTTGTTGCTTTTCTTTTTCCTTTTCTCTTGTTCTTTCAAAATGTGGACGCGAGTTTGACGGTGATGCCTGTGGACAAAGAGATTCTCGTGTCTGACTCTGAAGAGATTTTGATCCATTACCATAAAATGGAAAGGTTTTTTGATCTTGTTTATTTAACTTAAGCTTTTAGCTATCGTATGATCGAAATGTCAGCTGGGCAGAATTTGAGTCTTCGATGCCAGAGCACAACTGCTAATACACTTCGGTAGGTGAATTTGATTCTTGAAGTGATTTTCTTGTGTAGATGGATGATGCCAATTGAATCGAATCTCGATTTGGAAGGGTTTAGTGAAGAGGATTTCCAAAAGAGAGTCACTGTCGAAAACGAAGATGAACGGGTAAAATAATGTTGTCTTTAAAAACCTTTATGTAAATTTCTAGAGTCAATTGTTTCACATTCGATCCCTGAAACAGAGTGACACCGGGACATACTCGTGTTTGGACGACAAAAACCACATTGATTTTCGCTATGTTTTTGTGGAAGGTAGACTCAATTCAAAGCATTGCATTTTGCAAATTTTATTTCATTTTAAGGTTTATATGATTTTCTAAAACCCAAAACCTATACACTCGATGTCACCACATCAAAATTTCTTCTTCCGTGTCGATACGCGCAAATCGGTTATTTACCAGTTTGGCCCTCTTTGTTTGTGGACGGAGAGGAATGGCTGAAAGATCGTAAAGAGCGAGATGCTGTGACGTTTGACTCACGGTAAGTTGGCTGGTTCATCTTAAAACAACGCTGTTTACTTTAAGATACGGCTTTGAAATAGATTTGGTGAAACTCAACAGGAGTTTACCGATGGGTAGTGGCCGGTTCCGCTGTGTGGCTTTAAATGGCGATAGGGTCGAGTGGTTCGTGCGGGTTAGCGTCTTTGATTTAGAATTTTGTTCAAACCAATTGTTTAGTTTCCTTCAATGCCCGTGAACTCTGTGTCAATAACGATCCCACAACTAAAGGCTTTTGTTTTGGCGCTTCACAAACGTCCGTTTGTTTATCATATACTTTCAACAATGATTTACTGCTCACAGACTGTATCAGTACTACTGGATCAGTCTGCAGTGCATGGTAGACATGGTTTCTGATCCGACGGAACGGATCGAATCGGATTTGATTGAATCGGATCGAATCTGATCGAATTGGATTCGATCCGATCCGATCTGATGAATATTGAATCAGAAATCATGTCTAGTGCATGGTTGGTGATATTTACAAGCAATATAGGAAAAAATTTCACTGTTCAATGTGATCTGCGATTGGACAATACTACGAGCGAATTTGAAAACCAATTACAAGTGCAGTGTCCTCGATGCAGGGAAGAAGATGGAGTAGAAAAAGTTCGTAGTATGTTTTACAAAGTATTTTCAGCCAAAGATTCAAAAAGATGTGCGAATTCATGGGAATTCGACGCTCTTCTCATTAAGTGTCATATTTGAGGAGGTTAAACTGGACGATTATGGTCTATACACATGTTCTTGGTAAGAAGATTATGGTCTTTCTCTCGAAATTTACTCCAGGCCTCAAAAAGTGGTCAACCAATGGGATGCAAAGACTCAGCAAATGTCTCCATTCCGAATCTTTTCCCCATTATACAGAATGCACGTAGGATTTCGATTAAATTTTAAATTGAATCTTTGTTGTAGTTTGCCCCACACCCCGAAGTGTTGACTGTTTTTCAAGGGGAGCCGATCAGAATAAAAGGTAACCCTATGCCGAATCTGTTCTTTCAGAACAGAACAAGTTCTTTCAGCAACGATTCTCCCGATAGCAGCCGATTTTGTAAACTACACCTGTACATGGTCGTACACAAGATATGTCGATGTTGGAACACAAAAAGTTTTCTCTTCGTACGAAAAGGCAAGCGTGGACTGCGGCAACCGACCCTATCTGAAGGTGAAAACTTTTGAAGCCATTAGCTTCGGTTCTTAGTCGGAACAGATCGAGCCGAGCGACCGTTTAATCGGTTAGCAACAGGCCCGGTATCAACCGGTAAAACCTATGAAAAGCGGTTTTAATGGGTTTTACGTTAGTCAAAACTATCCTCTCTTATCGTTTAAGAACCCAAACCAAAGCAAACCGATAAATTTCGAACAGGTTACAATGTTAGTGGCCCAGACACAAAAAAGATGCCATTCATTGTCATTCATTGTCACTTATTGTCAAATGAACTAATACGATTAGTAAAAGAAGTACGATCTTGTAGGTCGATGAAGATGGCAGAGTGGAAAGTTACACCGAAGAGCTCTTCATACCGAGTCACAAACTAGCTGCTGGTGGAACGTGAGTGCAAAAACCAATCAAATTTTCATTTCATTTCATTTGAGTTTTCTAGCTATGGAATCGTATTGTCTGTCATGGAAACGGAGGATCAATGGATCAGGTGGAAAGTCAACGTCGACCCTCCAGTGAAAGATTTTACTTTCAACGTACAATCCTCCGCTCATTTCGTTCAATTCGATAAAGTGTATCACGTGGTAGGTCCAGAGGACTATAATAAATAATAATAATAATTATCCAGAGGACTATAATAAAACTTCGAAATTCCTCTTTCAAATTGGCACGCTTTACCTTAATTTCCTCTTCAAGCTTTCTGAGCTGGCCGCTGTATAATAGAGCATTGGTTGTCTGCTTATTATCGAGAAGCTCTCAATAAATGACATCCAAGAGATCCCGCCAAACCGATAGCATGTACTTCTTTTGGTGGAGGTCTGGGAGCACATCCTTTGCTGGTGCAACTCCAGGTCTCAGCCATAATCGTTTTCTCTGAAAGTTTGCAGTCATAATCCATTTCTCATCTCCTGTCACTACACACGGCAAGAAAGATTTCCTATCTGGAAAGAAGGGCAGCAGCAACTGATGATCTCTGGCCTTTCATGGGCTCAGTGAGGTTGTGGGGCACCTTTTGACCGTGAATCGGTTTAAAACCAATAGTAAGGAGGTTTTCAACTGTTACATGAGAGTATTCAACCTCAGCCACAAAGAAATTCGGGGGCTTTCGGGACAAAGAATATCTGCATTTTCAAGCTCTCTAGGTCCAGAAATCTCCTTATTCCTGAATTTGTGAAGTCAGCGTTTTATTGTACTTTCGGAAGAGTCCTCCCCATAACAGGAAGAACAGAGCGCAACCTCACTAAAAGTAAACAAAATGTCGAAACTTTCCTGAAGGCGTCAACACTTAGTTTACAACCTAATAAATCTTTAGATTGGCGCAAAGATTCGGCTTGGCTGTCATTCGAGGCTTCACGTTGACGAGGACAAAAAACTTCACTTATTTTATCAACGGTAACGATGAGAAAAGGTGAAAGCAATGACTGCTTAAGATCGAATAAAATGGTCTCAGCAACAAGTGTGACCGGAGCGAAGAATGTTTATTGGAACACGGCCGTTCACGAGGATCTCATTGTTGTTTGCCGCAAAGGCACGTTGTGGTCTGATCCCATGGTTGTTTCGTTTAGAAGGAAACTTTTCTCAAATTCAAACATCTAGGGTATCTTCCATCAAGGTTCATTTCATCTCCGAGTCGCCGGTCAACGTCCAGCAGTTTGGATGAAAAGGGATCCAGAAATTAGCGGCGAGGATCCGGTTGATTACTTGTTGAAATCTCTTTGCAAAGTTCTCTTAGAACAGAGTTTATCGGGGCGATGATATCACACTATTTTGCCGAGTTCACATGTTGGCTGATATGTTGGTTAACAAAATCTTCCTTAAATTTATTCATTCACAGTTCAATGTTTTGGATTTACAACAAGACAGTGCTAGATGAAAGCAACATTGTCCAAAGCATTGACGGCGATTCAGTGCTCTTAAAAATGACAATCAAGGTTTGTTTGTTTGTTTTTACAAATGTCAGTGAATACAAATAGCCAGAGCTAGATTTTAGAGCTCGTTCTGTTTTCGTTCTTTTTGTTTTTGTAGTTGAAGCCAATTCATACTACAAATAGAGCTTGATCCTCAAACTTCAATCATAGAATATTTCCACAAATAACTCCGGTGACTACATTTGCGTTGCAAGAAACACTGAAACCAGACAGGAGTTGAATCAAACAATCGGGCTGGAGGTTTGAGACTTTTTTTGCATTTGAAATTGTCTGTTATAGATTCATGAAATGATAGCACCTGTATTGCTCGACAATGAAACAGAAATAGTTCATATAAAAGCTGGAGAAAGCCATCTATTAGACTGCAAAATGAGTGGAGATCCGACTCCTTCCATTTCATGGTTTGTTGTTTACAAGAGAAAACTTTGTTGGAAGTGAGCAGAAAACACTGAATGGTTAAAGGTCAAAAAATGGGATTGCAATGAAGGATAGTGAAAGTCTTCTTGTAAATGCTTCAATTGTTCTTCCTAAAGTCGACACCGATGATAGTGGAGTCTATGAATGTGTTGGGAAGAATCGAGTGGGAGAAGTGCGACGGAGTATCTCTCTTGAGGTAATAAGGGAGCGATGCCACAATTGAGACTCGTTCATTTGTCCGATACGGTACATTTATACGGTGGCTTATCCACTTAACAATTTACATGGACATCGGTTTGGTTTGCTTTGATTCTAGAAACCATACTGAATTGAAGGAAATCGTTTGAGCCTCCAAGCCAGTCCAAACCAACCCAATCTACTGTCAAGGGGTCTCTATTATACTAACCTGATGACTAGGGATAGCACACACAATAATCTACTATATACAGGGTGACCAGAAATAACGTTGCGGCCTAATTTAGCCTATTTTTTAGAAATCCAAAAAAGTTTTTGTAACAGAAACAATTTTTTATTAACAACAGACATAAAGAGAGTATAAACTCTACTTTTCTTCAAAGTGGCCACCTTTGGCTCCGATGCAGAACCTCAAACGCTTGATGAAGTTTTCGGCGATGGGCCGCAGCTCGGCCGGAGTGATTCGATCCCATTCCCTGGTCAACGATCGCTTAAGAGCCTCCAAACTTTTGTGGGGTTTTGCACAAGCCCTTGCCTCCAAAATTGACCAAACACTGTAGTCCAACGGATTGAGATCACACGAATACGGAGGCCATTCCTGGGCCGAGATGAAATCCGGAAAGTTTGTCCTACACCAGTCCTGTGTGGATTTGGCTCGATGAGAAGGAGCTGAGTCTTGTTGGAAGGTCCAAAATCCGTTACCAAAGTGCTGTTGAGCCCATGGAAGCAAAACATCCTAAAGAATCTTTTTTGGTACACATCCTTATTGATTTTTACCCCAGAATCAATGAAAATGAGAGGAGTTTTGCCAGTGGCGCAGATTCCGGCCCATACCATGACCGATTTGGGATTTTGTCGGTGTTGAACAACCGCAGAGCTGCCTGGAGAGGACGTTGACCAAATACGATCGTTTTGGCGGTTGTAGCTTTGCTCCACCGAGAAGAGCTTCTCGTCAGAAAACAGGATTCGCTCCCAGTGTGGAGTTGCGGCCCGCTTGAGAAGCTCTCGACATCTTTCGAGTCGAACTCGTTTGTTGTTGTCGTCGAGTTGTTGCCCTTGCTTGAGCTTGTAAGGGTGAAGATTGAGCTCATTTTTGGCCATAAGTCGAACCGATTCGCGAGCGATCCCCGTCCGTCGAGCGATCTTTCTCATTGAGAACTGTGGATTCCGGGCCACGCGCTTCTGAATCACTTTGCGATTTCTGGAGGTGTTGACAGTTCTTTTTCTGCCTCTTCCTGGACGATCTCCATCGTTGCCAAGCTCCTTGTATCGCTTAATCGCTTTTGAGACGAGCTGATGAGAAACACGTAGCAATCGCGCGATCGCACTCATGCATTGGCCTTGACGATGAAGCTCCAGAATCGCAGATCCCTTGTTTGTCATCCTATAAAAAAATAAATAGACTTGAAACAAAGTAAAACAACAAAGAAACTAATAAAAACAATCACAGAGAATAGGTTAAAAATAAATCTGTCTCCCAAAATTGAAACTATGAGGATTTTAGGCTGCCGAAAATCCCGCAACGTTATTATAAATATAAAGGACTAAGACGTCTGTCTGTCTGTCTGTGCGCACTACTCCTCCACGCCCAGTAGGCCGTTTCAAATAGTTAGTTTGGCTTAGAATTTCATGTCGTTATGCAACATGTTATTAAATTTTTAAAAAACCAAAAGTGCCGACGCGGGTGGGAGTCGAACCCGAATCGTGTGGCCTAGAGACAAGTGCGCTCGCACCGCAACATCTTTTAAACGAACGGAAGAAAAAAGACTCTTTTTTCGTTTTTCGTTGCGTTTCTCTTGTGAGCCATTGAGAATGGGCCAAAAATAAATAGAGCATCGTTTTCCCCAAGCACGATAGGCATTTGAATCTCAACGGCGTAGCAAAATTGTCCGCCCAGTTTTGATCATTCCCTAGTCAGAGAGTTTATAATAGCCAAGCGCATACTTTGCTCCACTTCATGGTCGCAACTAATCACGAACAAACAATGACCCACGGAAATGTAAGTCAGCATTAACAATAGGTCAAAGATGATAAAAGAAGACGTCTAATTCTTGCATCCGTTGCTCTCTCCATCATCTTTCTCATCTTGCTCGCATGTGTGCTCAATTTTGTTATTTTGTGGAGAAGACAGAAAGCTCGAGCTCGAAATCAAGAAAAGTCTGTAGTAAATTGATATCGTATTTAAAACCTCTTTGTTTAGTGCTTTCCGAGTGCTGCATGATGATTTAATAAACGGAGGAACCATTCCAGCTCAAGATCGAAACAAGCAGATTCCCCTCGATCAACAAATCAATCAAATCGTTTACGATCGTTCGAAGTTTGAGATTTCGTGTGATGATCTTCAAATTTCTGATCAAAAAACGGTAAAAAGCTTCTATCCACTGAGTCTTTAGACTTTTTATAGTTGGGAAGTGGACAGTTCGGGAAAGTTTCAATGGGATTTTTGAAGAAACCGGATCAAATCAATAATTTTGCTTCCGAAAGACCAACTTTAAAGGTCGCTGTTAAGGTGAACTTCTTGACAAAAGATTCTCGAACATTACTATAAGAACCATTTCACGCAGCCTCAATCCGACAACACATCATCAACATTCAAATGTTGGCCGACGAGCTGAAGTTGATGTCCTTAATTCCACCGCATCCGAATGTGCTCACTCTGATTGGAGCAGTCACCGATCATCTGACTAGGTAATATCTTGCCCAGAGCGAAACTTGACATCTGATTCTGAACGCATCTTGTAAATCCAGTGGTCGTCTCTGTGTTGTCACGGAGCTATGCGCCAAAGGGAGTCTCGAGAAATTTCTGAAAAACCTCACACGCGACACATTTTGTAATGAATTGAGAAAGGTTAGTATTTGAATTATTACTAACAACGTCGAATTTTGCGCTGAATCCGAATCTGCTTTCCGTTTATGCACCGCAGCACTCTGCCAAAAGTTAAAAGCGTGCAAATTTTTGTATGGAAACGGAGAAAACAGACCTTGAGTTAGATGCTCTAGGTAATTTTGATCCAAAAACAAAAGTCAAACTCCGGAATCGATCCCTAGAATCCTCGCCTCATATTGAAACCTACTGCCAGTCGGCCACCACAGAATCTCCACCACAGAATCTCCACCACAGAATTTCCCCTCTGGTAGGTCAACTTATCAATTGAGGGACTGTTTTCTGCGATACATACAAACAATACATACAAAAATTTGCAACGCTTTTAACTTTTGACAGAGTGCTGCGGTGCAAAAACGGAAAGCAGATTCAGAATCAGCGCAAAATTCTACGTTGGTTACTGAATGGCTCATGCCATTTGACCATCCACACCCTGTTGACCGTCTCTTGTAAAACTAACATTTCAGGCTCAAAACAGTGAAGACATGGAGCCGGATCGCAAAAATAGAGGAAACACAGTAGAAAAATGATCGCTAAAAAGCTAAAAAAACTGTTTAGGTTGAATTGTCAATAATTAGAAAAATCTCTGTGGATGTAGCTACTGACAGCTACATTCCGGTATGATCTTGTTTTAGTTTTTAGCTTGAGTTCGAATTGTTTAGTGGACTCAAGTTGAAAGTCAAGACGAAAAGCATGATGGACACGAGAAGACACCAATTGTTCAGGTTTCTAAAAGTTTTGAAGAGAAACGAAATTGAATGGGGTTTTAATATTCCAGACATTTCTATGCTCGACATCCGATCTTTTATCCTTTGCGATGCAAATCGCTAGCGGAATGGAGTTTCTGAGTGAAATCCCGGTAAGTCTGGCTGGCTCGAAGTCAGGCTTGAGATGGTTTCTGAACGAGCAAGCCAAAAATTATTTGACTTCCACCCCATATTTTACTCCCTGACTTTTGACCTTTTTGGTTTGCATCTCGCAAAAGTCAACTTCTCAGGAGGGAAGAATGGGTAGTCAGTGTGGCTTTTTCAAATGGTACGATGACCATTTGAACTTTGACTTTGATGACTTTTGCCAAGCTGATTAGATGCAGTTTTTGATGCTGATTCCGAATCTGCTTTCAGATTTTGGTGATCAAGAGATTTTGGGATCAAGAGATATTTAGCTTAGAAGAAAAGCCTTTTGAAGGTCTTGCTAAAAATTGCAAGCTAAATATCTCGCAATCCCGAGGTGTTCAGCAAAATCTGAACCCTTTAATTCTCAGGAGGGAAGAATGGGTAGTCACTGTGGCTTTTTCAAATGGTACTATGACCATTTGATGCAGTTTTTGATACTGATTTCGAATCTGGGTTCAGATTTTGTTGAACACCTCGGGATTGCGAGATATTTAGCTTGCAGGTTTTAGCAAGACCTTCAAAAGGCTTTTCTTCTAACCTAAATATCTTTTGATCCCAAAATCTCTTGATCAGCAAAATCTGAAACCAGATTCTGTAGGAGCATCAAAAAACTGCATTGAATGGTCATAGTACCATTTGAAAAGGCCTATTCTTTCCTTTCAGTGCATTCATCGAGATCTGGCCGCGAGAAATATATTAATCACAGAGAAAAACATTTGTCGAATCGCTGATTTTGGATTGGCAAGAAGTACTAACAAATCTTATTATCGGTTTGGAAGAAACTATTCATTAAAGAAAGCTATTTTTAGAAAAGACTTCGGGAAGCCTAAAAATGATCTTTTACCTTTGCAGTGGATGAGCCCGGAATCGATGGAAAGTGGATATTACACACAAGCGGTATGCAATTGTTTTATGTGAAAATTTTACGAATACTAAAGTACTATAGTGTTTTGGATAAAGGAAAAGATTCTGAAGTAAATTTGCAGTCTGATGTTTGGTCGTACGGAATCCTTTTGTACGAACTATTCACCCTCGGCGATCGTCCATATCCGGGAATTCCGCTCGAGGAAATTTATCCGCGAGTTCGAAATGGAGAACGAAATAAAAAGCCCGCGTTTGCACATGGTGATCTGTAAGTTCAAGGATAGTTGAAGAGAGCGAAGGAAGATATTTTCGGTACAACTTTATGCTGAAATGCTGGAATTCGAAGACAAACGAGAGACCGTTGTTCAAGGTGAGTTACGAGTGACTTCACTAACAATCGAACTTTTCAAATGTTAGGATTGTGTTCAAAAAATGCGACAACATCTCGAGATGGTGTTGCCGGGAAAAGCCGAGGAAATTGAGGGAAAGTTGGCGAGTGAAGTTGATCGACTCAACTCGTATTCTGATTGGAGAAACATCTAAACTTTAAACATTTTATCAATAAACAATTTATTTTTATTCTAGTTTAAAATGATCAAAATGAGCCTTTAAACAAAGAAAAACATTAGCGTTTTAATAAATTTAGAGTTTTTAACAGGTTTTAATTAGGAAATCTGTAAAGAACAACTTGTGTAAGCGAGTAAGCAAGTCCTTTTGTTCTATGAATCTTTGAAGTCAATTCCTTTGAGTGTTGATTTTTACTATAACAGCTATTGCTTTACATAGAAAGTTTCCCGTCAAAGAATCATTGAACCTTGAGGTGAGCAATTCTCTTTAAACATTTGATTGATCTTGTTGTTGGGAATTGTGCAGATAAGCGCGAATTGAGTCCCACCAATCGACCGAATACCACTTGGCACTCAACACAGCACAGCTCCCGTTTTTATAGTTTTTATTTTATTTAAAACTTTTCAAAGCATTTTTAACAAACAGAAATATTAAACAGTTAGTTTTAAAATTCACAAAACTTTTATATTTAAATTTGTAATGCACTTAGTTCTATCAGTTACATCACGTAGATGCTTGTGTAGCAGCTAGAGCATTCTCAAGTTGAATGAGTCTCCCAGTTAGCTCTTGACATTGCTCGCTGACATCGTATGTTTTAAAACCATTTATTCTTGCTTGTTAGGACTTCCATTCAAAAACAATTGCTAGATTTTGAGCTAGAGTTCACCACAGAAAAACGACAAAATTCATTATGCAAAAAAGAAAGGGGAAAATCTTTTGCTTTAAGAAAACGTATGGTAGATTTAAATTTTTGGATCTTTTCTTTGAGTACATGAAGTTCGAGGTCGATGTCTAGCTGTCAAGACCCAAAAGTGCAATGAAAGATCTTCGAGGTTTTACGAAAAGATTTCTACAAGGAAAATGAAGCTTTTTGGGAGAAACAAATGCTAGACAAATGCCCATGGGAAGGGTTCTCTATTCTTTGGTCTCTCATCTCTCACCACCATCAATGTTCTTCTTATCGTGTTAAGGTATAAGAAAAATTGATTGGAGGTAAAATTGATTGATTTCACGTTGAAAAACAATTTTCTCAATACCTTTTTTTCAATGAAAAGCAGCTTTTGATTTCGCAAGGAATCATTTTTTGTTGACTTGATAAATGTTTACGGAGAAATTGTCAAATAAACTTGAAATGATAGATCGAATTAGGGAAAAATTAAAAGAAATGTTTCGAGATTCGGCTTTCCAAGAATTTGCAAGCTTCAAGAATCATTTTCTTACCTAACAATAAGTTTTTTTTCAATATTTAAGAGTTTTTCTGAATGGAGAAGTCTCATACTAAAGCTACAAATGTCAAACAGATCTTTGGTGCTCTTTCTCAGCACATTCCTTCTAGCATTTCCTCTGAAATGGTTTGTTCCATTAGGTCAATAATTTCACTTACTTTCAGTGAAAAATAAGGATACTATCAGAAAAAGACAATCGGTTTTCATTTTTAGATAAAGAAAAGCAAAATACTCAAAGAATAGGAGAAAACTGTGTCGTCTTTGTTTCGGGCTAAACGAAGCTTCTGCAACAGTTCAACGCGTTTGCGTTTTTTGATTCGAGTAATCTCCTTTTTGCTTGCTCTAATCCTTTCCATCTTAAGTTGGCTCGAAACCTTCATCCGCTGCTTCACTCTTTTGTTTTCGATCGTTTGCTTTCCTATTTTGCTGTGTTTCTTTGGTCGACTCATTCTTGGGTATCTGAAAAAAAGAAACAATTATTATGACATGAAAATGATAAAGAAAGCTCGTCAAAAGAAGAAAAATGAACTGAAAAGATTCTTTGCAAGCGCTCTTTAAGTAGTTTTGTTTTTCGTCATGGAAAGGGTTACGGTATTATCCACGTTTTAGCGCGCAGAAAGTCGTCAAACGTCATTTTTGTCTTCAAAATGTTATAACTTTTTTTTGAGTTGACCAATTAATACGATTTTGGTCTCAAAATGACCGCAGACAACATTTTGACAAAGTCTATTCCCTGGCATTTCCTAATTTTTTGTTACCATCGAGTAGTGGAGGCCCAAATGCAGGTGACTTTGGCCGTTTCTGTGTAAAATGACCGATTTTTTTGATAAAGTGCGATTTTAAAAAATCTACAAGACGGATTTTGATAATTTTTTCACCATTGAATTCAGCACATTTTTCTGCATCAAATGGCTATTCAAACGTAAAAATCCTATAGAAAACAATTTTTTGCCTTATTTCGCGCGGATGTGCCCCCCTTTAAAACAATTTCAAAAGACTATCTGAATGTTTGAATAAAAACACGATTGAAAGAACGATGTGAGGGCCTTCTCGAATGGTTCAGCATGGTGTGAGCAGAACCTATTCGACTTCATCTCATTCAACGAGTGGCATCCAAGCTCGCCGGATTTTAATTCACTTGATTTTTTTAGTCTCGTAAATCTTAGAAGCGAAGGCATGTGTTAAACCACATCGAACAGTTGACGCATTAAAGAAAGGGCTCCATAAAGCATGGGACGAGCTTGAGGTTGCCTACTTGCGTGCCACAGTTGACGCCTTCAGCCCACGTCTCCTTGTTATCTTTGGATGACTTGTTTATCGGTTAATACCGACTAATTCATCTGGGTACATAATTGTGACGCATCCTGTATACTGGAAAGCCTAGTTGGCTTGTGAAGAACAGTCTGTTCACAACAATGAATTGTTGAGATTTGACAAAACTTTATGAAAAGATTTTTTCCTTACCTCCACAAAACGACTGTCGTAGAGCGATAGGAAAAAGTGATAGCAGTGATGAGAAATCCGTTTACGTAAAGCAAAATAAGTGTATACATAAAGTTTGGAACAATCGGCTTAAAGGCCAGAGAGTTGCCGATCGCCTGAACGCGTATTGTAAAGAAAAATGACTTTGAATTAAGTTAGTAGAATTGTTACGTACGAGTCCGTTCTGACTGTAGGCACCGGTTTGAACAAAAAGGCACACGTGAAGAGACAACAAGAAGCCGATAGCTTGTAAATTGTGCTTGTTTTTAGGTATAGCAATCAGAGAAAAAAAGCCTGGTCACGAGAGACAGTATATGAATGAGAGCCATCTTATAATTAGCATTATGAGCTTAAGTGTTAGTAACACAAGCACAAGTGTATTAAAACAGTTCATTTTAAAATTTACATTTTTTAGTTACAAGAACTAAACTCTAAGGTAACAACAATTATCTCAGTTTCTCAGTCTCAACAATTTTGATCGTCCTATGAACGCTTGTGATCTGAACGCGTGTGATACATCGTACTCATAGAAAAGACAAGCTGATGGGCTATAGGCAACAAAGTAGCTTATTAAAGAAAAATCTGGAAGACAAATGTTAACAATTCATAAATGCTTTGATAAGCGTGGCTTTTTGTTGAGTGTCAAGTTAGGCTTGATCGGAGCAAGAGCTGGACAATTCCCTTGTCTGCCCGACAACAATATTTCTTCTTAGTTTCTTCTTTCTTCTTATTTCATGAATCTTTCCATTTTTTTGCAGGTTGTTAAAAAGAAAAAAAGATCTTATCTTCCTGAGTTAAAAATTCTAATAGGGCTCGGTGAAGAACCAGATGGGAACCGTGTGACGAGGAGATGAAGGTGAAAAGGTTGTAAAGCCGGCCTCCACATACAGCCAAGACAGACATCCTTGCCAACTTGACGATATCCTTTTGATACCACGAGGAATTCTGTGCGATGTTGCTCAGCCTGGCACAAACGAGTGGCTTTCTCTTTGTGAGTGCATGTTTGCCGTAAGATGTTTCTAGCCGACAAGTCCCGCATCTTTTATTGGCCCGATGTTTGATTTTCGTTAGTGCTTCTTCAACTCACGTTTCTGTCTGCAAGCCTTGAGTTTTGCTGGGATGCTAAAATTGTTGTTTTGAAAAAACGATTGTTTTTTCAATTCTGATCAAATAAACTGATGCAAACTTAATAAAATACGTTAAAACAATTTCAAAAGACTGTCTGAATGTCTGAATAAAAAGAAAACGTTTCTTTTATCTTATCTTCCTGTATTTTGACTTGATTTTCTTACAACCAAATCACCAAATCATCGGTTGCCTGGAGCACAAATGCTCATTTCTCATGTAATTTGATCATACTTTTCGATTTACCTTTATCTTCATTTTTCTGAGTTTTATTGAATAAACTCCTTAAAAATGTTTAGCCAAGAGAAAGAACGGATTTAACGAAAGAGTTTTAGATTCAAAACACAAACCCAAATTTCTCGAAAGGCTTTGAAAACAAGGTTGAAATTAACTGAACCGATTCGATTCGATCTGTGACGTCACTTTGAATGCCTGTCTCAAAATTAAATGTTAATTTCTTTTTCTTAAATGATAATTTTTGACGCTACGTTGCTTTCCTATTGACTCAATTGTCGTCGCCATGTTGCGTCGCGTATTCGCTCTCTTTTTAACTGCAAAATCATTTTTCTTATCAGTTTTCATTTTTTAAGCGTTAATAGTTGAGAATTTGGGTGCATTTTGGACTTTTAAGCGCCATCTGAGGATGAATACCATAATTTGCTTTAACTTTTATTCTGGACGTCCTAAGTTGTTCAAATTTCGCCAATTCTTGTCACTTTTTGTTCAACTATTGTTCAACTATTGTTCAATTGTTGCTTTGTTTTATTGTTAGGAATATTTTGTTAACTGTTGGTCCATTGTTATTGCATTAAAGTTAACCGATAAATGTGTTGACTTAAAAAGAAATGGTACCTAATTCTAGACTGAAATTCGATTCGAATCGAAATTTGCTCCTCAAATTTGTTGCCTGCTATATGTATTGGGTTGGGGACTATGACTCGGCGCCAAACTTTAAAGACACTTTTTGCACACATAAAGCCTTCTTTAAATATCCGTTTTCTTTCATCAAAAGGATCCACTATTTCTCTACAAAATGACTTTTGAGAGATTCCACAAAGCTTTTCTTTCGTGGATTTTATGAACTTCCAAACACAGCTGATCAAAATGGCAAAGAGTCCGACTCATCGTTTGAACAGTTTCTTTGCACATAAACCTTCTTTGGTGTCGGTGTAAAAAAGATAGAGCACATTCAATTACATAAGTTGCCAAATTTGCAGGAAGATCCCTTCAATCGTTTTTTCTAGATGACACTTTGTAGTTTTTGTGAAAAAATGGCCTTTTCTTGAGCTGAGGCGCTGTTTGAGTTTTCTTTTAAATGTCATTTTGTAGAGAATTAGTTCACTTTTCTACTGATATCAAACACGTATCATTTGACGAAGTCTGCTAGAAGTTTCAGAAATTTTTTTGATTTTCGGCGCCGAGTCATAGTCCCCAACCCAATAAATACGAAAAGCTTGAGCTTTTGGTGGAAATAAAGTGAGTAATCTTCCAACTCACTTCCTCTCGAACAATCAATCAATTGACGACTTCGTATCACCTTGTCATTTTAACAACAGAGTTTGAAAAATCTGATAAGAGTCCGTTGCAAAGAAGATGAAGCTTTCTCTTTCCACGAATTGTCCTTTCAGTTGTTTTCTCTAATTAGTCACCTTTTCTTCGAAACTAGATTTCCGATAAACAAAGTAAAAAAGATTAGCAATTAAAGACTTTTACTTCTCAATACACATTGTTTCACAAATCATTTTGAAACCAAAACCTATTCTACCACTATCTATTATTCGCTTAGAAAAAAGGCATTTTGTTAAAATGCAAAAGATTCAATCAATTGCAGAAAGGTGGATGCCTAAAAACAAACTTTTTCTCGCTCTTCTTTTTCCTTTTCTCTTGTTCTTTCAAATTGTGGACGCGAGTTTGACGGTGATGCCTGTGGACAAAGAGATTCCTGTGCATGACAATTCAGCAGGAAGGTTCTTTTTGATCTTGTTTATTTAACTTAAACTTTTAGTTATCGTATGATCCAAATGTCAGCTGGACAGAATTTGAGTCTTCGATGCCAGAGCACAACTGCTAATAGACTTCAGTAAGTGAATTTGATTCAAGTTAACGAAAATGTTGTTTCTTTTCGAACTGTTATCTTAAGCTGTTAGTCAAAAATTGTTTTTTCAAACTACAAGTGATTTTCTTGTGTAGATGGATGCTGCCAATTGAATCGAATCTCGATTTGGAAGGGTTTAGTGAAGAGGATTTCCTAAAGAGAGTCACTGTCGAAAAAGAAGATGAACGGGTAAAATAATGTTGTCTTTAAAAACCTTTGTGTAAATTTTTAGAGTCAATTGTTTCACATTCGATCCCTGGAACAGAGTGATACCGGGAAATACTCGTGTTTGGACGAGAAGAACCACACTGATTTTGTTTACGTTTTTGTGGAAGGTAGACTCAATTCAAAGTATTGCATTTTGCAAATTTTACTTCATTTTCAGGTTTATATGAGTTTCTAAAACCCAAAACCTATACACTCGATGTCACCTCATCAAAATTTCTTCTTCCGTGTCGATACGCGGAAATCGGTCATTGGCGAGATTGGCCCTCTTTGTTTGTGGACGGAGAGGAATGGCTGATAGATAGTGAAGCGCTATATGCTGTGACCTCTGACTTACGGTAAGTTGGCTGGTTCATCTTAAAACAGCACTGTTTACTTTAAGGTACGGCTTTGAAATAGATTTGGTGAAACTGAACAGGAGTTTACCGGGTAGTGGCCGGTTCCGCTGTGTGGCTTCCAAGGGCGATGAAGTCGAGTGGTTCGTGCGGGTTGGCGTCTTTGATTTAGAATTTTGTTATAACCAATTGTTTAGTTTGCTTCAATGCCCGTGAACTCTGTGTCAATGATGATCTCAAACCTGGATGCTAGGGATTTTTCGTTTAACAAACGTCCGTTTGTTTTTCATATACCTTCAACAACGATTGACTGCTCACAAACTGTATCAGTCTGCAGTGCATGGTAGACATGGTTTCTGATCGGACGGAACGGATCGAATCGGATTTGATTGGATCGGATCGAATCAGAAACCATTTCTAGTGCATGGTTGGTGATATTTACAAACGATATAGGAATAAATGTCACTGTTCAATGTGATCTGCGATTGGACAATACTACGAGCGATATTGAAAACCAATTACAAATGCAGTGTCCTCGATGCAGGCAAAAAGATGGAGTAAAAAAAGTTCGTAGTAAGTTTTACAAAGTCTTTTCAGCCAAAGATCCAAAAAGATGTGCAAATTCATGGGGATTCGACGCTCTTCTCATTGAGTGTGATATTTGAGGAGGTTGAACCCCGCCATTTTGGTCTATACACATGTTCTTGGTAAGAAGATTATTGTCTCTCTCTCGAAATTTACTTCAGGCCTCAAAAAGTGGTCAACAAATGGGATGCTAAGACTCAGCAAACGTCTCCATTCCGAATCTTTTTCGCATTATCCAGAATGCACGTAGGATTTCGATTAAATTTAAAATTGGATCTTTGTTGTAGTTTGCTCCACACGCCGAAGAGTTGACTGTTTTTCAAGGAGAGCCCATCAGAATAAAAGGTAGCCTTAGGCCGAATCTGTTGGATAGAACAAGTTCTTTCAGCAACGATTCTCCCGATAGCATCCGATTTTGTAAAGTACACCTGTAAATGGTCGTACATGAGATATGTCGATGTTGGAAGACAAAAAGTTTCCTCTCGGGAGGAAATGGTGGACTGTGGCAAGAGACCATATCTGAAGGTAAAAACTTCCGAAGCCATTAGCTTCGGTTCTTAATGGAAACAAATCGAGCCGAGCAACCATTTAATCGGTTCGGAACCGATTAATATTAAAACCTATTAAAACCGGTGTTAATCGGTTTTATGTTAGTCAAAACGATCCTCTCTTATCGTTTAAGAACCCGAACCAAAGCAAACCGTTAAATGTTAGTGGCCCAGACACAAAAAGATTTTGGATCAAATGAGCTAAGACGATTAGTAATAGACGTACGATCTTGTAGGTCGATGAAAATGGCAGAGTGGAAAGTTACACCGAAGAGCTCTTCATACCTAGTCACAAACTAGCTCCTGGTGAAACGTGAGTGCAAAAACCAATCAAATTTTCATTCCATTTCATTCGAGTTTTCTAGCTATGAAATCACATTTAATGTGTTCGAACAGCGCTATCAAATGATTCAGTGGAAAGTCAAAGTCGACACTCCAGTGAAAGATTTTACTTTCAACGTGCAATCCTCGGATCATTTCGTTCAATTCGATAAAGTGTATCACGTGGTAGGTCCAGAGGACTATAAAAAACTGAAATTTCGATAGAAAATACCTATTGAGAAAATTGTTTTGTTTTAAATCCAAAATTTATAGCTTTTGCACTTGTATTAGATTGTAAACTAAGTCATGACCCTAAATTCAAAACAATATTTATTGACAACTAAAAGAGCAGTTTAATCAAAATGAATTCATTATTTAGCAATGAATTTTCCCCATTTTACTGACAATTGGAGGCTTCTCCTGTCATAGAAAATGCTTGCTTTCAAGTCAAAATAGCCTTGGAGCAACTTTTTGAGGCCTTTTTCATTTTGGAAGTGCTCTCCATCCAGGGCATGTTGCATTGATTGGAAAATGTGGTAATCTGTAGGACTGAGGTCAGGAGAATATGGTGGGCGGGGTAAGAGTTCCCAGTTCAACTCATGGATTGTAGAGCGGGTCATGTTTGCCATGTGAACTGGCGTTATCGTGTTGGAGACTCTTTCAAATTGGGGCGCTTTACCTTAATTTCCTCTTCAAGCTTTCTGAGCTGGCCGCTGTATAATAGAGCATTGATTGTCTGCTTATTATCGAGAAGCTCTCAATAAATGACACCCAAGGGATCCTACCAAACCGATAGCATGTACTTCTTTTGGTGGAGGTCTGGGAGCACATCCTTTGCTGGTGTAACTCCAGGTCTCAGCCAGAGTATTCAACCTCAGCCGCAAAGAAATTCGGGGGTTTTCGGGACGAAGAATATCTGCATTTCCAAGCTCTCTAGGCCTGCCCCATCGGTCTTGATCGTCGAGAGAAATCTCCTTATTTCTGAATTTGTGAAACCAGTGTTTTATTGTACTTTCGGATAAGTCGTCCCCATAACAGGAAAAACAGAGCGCACCCTCACTAAGCGTAAACAAAATTTCGAAACTTTCCTGAAGGGATCAACACAGTTCACAACCTAATAAATCTTTAGATTGGCGCAAAGATTCGGCTTGGCTGTCATTCGAGGCGTCATGTTGACAAACTTCACTTATTTTATCAACGGTAACGATGAGAAAAGGTGAAAGCAATGACTGCTTAAGGTCGAATAAAATGGTCCCAGCAGCAAGTGTGACCGGAGCGAATAAGGTTTTTTGGAACACGACCGTTCACGAGGATCTCATTGTTGTTTGCAGCAAATTGTTGTCACTCTGGTTTACATCTGTTTGTTTCGTTTAGAAGTTTCTCCAATTCAAACATCTAGCGCACCTCCCTACAAGGTTCATTTCATCTCCGGGTCGCAGGTCAACGTCCAGCAGTTTGGATCAAAAGAGATCCAGAAATTCGTGGCGAGGATCCGGTTGGATACTTCTTGAAATCTCTTTGCAAAGTTCTTTTAGAACAGAACTTATCGGGGCGATGATATCACACTATTTTGCCGAATTCACATGGTGGCTGACATGTTGGTTAACAAAATATTCCTGAAATTTATTCATTTACAGCTCAATGTTTTGGATTCACAACCAGACAGTGCTAGATGAAAGCAGCATTGGGCAAAGCATTGACGGGGATTCAGTGCTCTTAAAAATGACGCTCAAGGTTTGTTTGTTTGTTTGAAAATCAAAAATTAAGCAAAGAAAATTTTAAAAAGATCAGTGAATACAAATAGCCAGAGCTTGATTTTAGAGCTCGATCTTTTTTTGTTCTTTTTGTTTTTGTGGTTTAAGCCAATTCATACTACAAATAGAGCTTTTATCCTCAAACTTCAATCATAGAATATTTCCACAAATAACTCTGGTGACTACATTTGCGTCGCAAGAAACACTGAAACCGAACAGGAGTTTAATCAAACAATCGGGCTCGAGGTTTGAGACTTTCTTTTTTCATTTGAAATTGTCTATTATAGATTCATGAAATGATAGCACCCGTATTGCTCGTCAATGAAACAGAAATAGTTCACATAAAAGCTGGAGAAAGCCAGCTATTAGACTGCAAAATGAGTGGAGATCCGACTCCGTTCATTTCATGGTTTGTTGTTTACAAGAGAAAACTTTGTTTGAAGTGAGCAGAAAACACTGAATGATTAAAGGTCAAAGAATGGGATTGCAATGAGGGATAGTGAAAGTCTTCTTGTAAATGCTTCAATTGTTCTTCCTAAAGTCGACACCGATGATAGTGGAGTCTATGAATGTGTTGGGAAGAATCGAGTGGGAGAAGTGCGACGGAGCATCTCTCTGCAGGTAATAGGGGAAGCAAAAGATCGCGGGTTCACCCAAAAGAAAGTAAGAAAAACTCTCGCAACGGGATCCGAACCAGGGTTGAGAGGGGCAAAAGCTACACCATTTGGTCATGCTGACTGGGAAGGGAAAGAGCCTATATATCCCAAGGTTCGGTTTCTGAGGTTCGATTACTCGAGTGAATCCCTAAACTTTGCAAGCGTTTTTCTTGTGAACCATTGAGAATGGGCAAAAAATAAATAGAGCATCGTTTTCCCCATGCTCGATAGGCGTTTAAAATCTCAACGGCGTAGCAAAAACGTCCGCCCAGTTCCGATCATTCCCTTGTCAGAGAGTTTATAATAGCCAAACGCATACTTGGCTCCACTTTTGCGGTCGCAGCTAATCACGAACAAACCCGCGGAAATATTGGTCAGCATTAACAATAGGTCAAAGACGATAAAAGAAGACGTCTAATGGTTGCATTCGTTGCTTTCTCCATCATCTTTATCATCTCGCTCGCGTGTGTACTCAATTTTGTTATTTTGTGGAGAAGACAGAAAGCTCGAGCTCGAAATCAAGAAAAGTCTGTAGTAAATTGATATCGTATTTAAAACCTCTTTGTTTAGTGCTTTCCGAGTGCTGCATGATGATTTAATAAACGGAGGAACCATTCCAGCTCAAGATCGAAACAAGCAGATTCCCCTCGATCAACAAATCAATCAAATCGTTTACGATCGTTCGAAGTTGGAAATTTCATGTGATGATCTTCAAATTTCTGATCGAAAAACGGTAAAAAGTTTCTTTTTACGACTTCTAAGATGTTTACAGTTGGGAAGTGGACAGTTCGGGAAAGTTTCAATGGGGTTTTTGAAGAAACCGAATCAAATCAATAATTCCACTTCCGAAAGACCAACTTTAAAGGTCGCTGTTAAGGTGAACTTCTTGACAAAAGATTCTCAAACATTACTATAGGAACCATTTCACGCAGCCTCAATCCGACAACACATCATCAACATTCAAATGTTGGCCGACGAGCTGAAGTTGATGTCCTTAATTCCACCGCATCCGAATGTGCTCACTCTGATTGGAGCAGTCACCGATCATCTGACTAGGTAAGCACTTAATATCTTGACCAAAATGAAACTTGATACGTGATTCTGAACGCATCTTGTAAATCCAGTGGTCGTCTCTGTGTTGTCACGGAGCTATGCGCCAATGGGAGTCTCGAGAAATTTCTGAAAAACCTCACACGCGACACATTTTGTAATGAATTGAGAAAGGTTAGTATTTGAATTATTACTAACACGTGACATGAGCCAGATACTAACCGGCGTAGAATTTTGCACTGATTCTGAATCTGCTTTCCGATTTTGCACCGCAACACTCTGTCAAAAGTTAAAAACGTGCCAATTTTTGTATGGAATCGCAGAAAACAGATCTGAAGTTTATAAGTTGAGTTAGATACTCTAGGTAGTCAATTTTGATCCAAAAACAAAAGTCAAACAAAAGTCCTCGCCTCATATTCACACCTACTGCCACCACAAAATCTTATCCCCTCTGGTAGGTCAACTTATCAATTCAGGGTCTGTTTTCTTCGAATCAGCCCAAAATTCTACGTTGGTTAGAATGCCTCATGTCATTTGACCATCCACACCCTTTTGACCGTCTCTTGTTAAACTAACATTTCAGGCTCAAAACAGTGAATACATGAAGCCAGATCGCAAAGATATAGGAAACACAGTAGGAAAATGATCGCTAAAAAGTTAAAAGACTTTGTTTAGGTTGAATTGTCAATAATTAAAAAAAAGTCTGACAGCTACATTCCGGTATGATCTTGTTTTAGTTTTTAGCTTGAATTCGAATTGTTTAGTGGACTCAAGTTGAAAGTCAAGACGAAAAGCATGATGGAGACGAGAAGACACCAATTGTTCAGGTTTCTAAAAGTTTTGAAGAGGAACGACGTTGAATGAGATTTTAATATTTCAGACATTTCTATGCTCGACATCCGATCTTTTATCGTTTGCGATGCAAATCGCTAGCGGAATGGAGTTTTTGAGTGAAATCCCGGTTGGTCTGGCTGGCTCGAAGTCTGGCTTGAGATGGTTTCTTAACGAGCTTCGACCAAGACTTAATGAGACAAGCTAATCAAGCCAAAAATTATTTGACTTTCACCTCATATTTTGCTCCTTGACTTTTGACCTTAAAAACCTCAACGACAAAAGATTAGATGCAGTTTTTGATGCTGATTCCGAATCTGGGTTCAGGTTTTGCTGAACACCTCGGGATTGCGAGATATTTAGCTTGCAGGTTTTAACAAGACCTTTAAAAGGCTTTTTCTGACCCAAATATCTCTTAATTAGCAAAATCTGAAACCAGATTCGGAATCAGCATCAAAAACTGCATCTAATGATCATAGTACCATTTGAAAAGGCCTATCCTTTCCTTTCAGTGCATTCATCGAGATCTGGCCGCGAGAAATATATTAATCACAGAGAAAAACATTTGTCGAATCGCTGATTTTGGATTGGCAAGAAGTGCTAACAATTCTTATTATCGGTTTGGGAGAAACTATTGATTATAAAAAGCTATTTTTAGAAAAGACTTCGAGAAGCATAAAAAGGATCTTTTACCTTTGCAGTGGATGAGTCCGGAATCGATTGAGAGCGGATATTACACACAAGCGGTACTCAATTGTTTTATGTGAAGGTTTTACGGATACCAAAGTACAAATACTAAAGTACTATAGAACTGTAGTATATTGGCTAAAGGAAAAGATTCTGAAGTAAATTTGCAGTCTGATGTTTGGGCGTACGGAATCCTCTTGTACGAACTATTCACCCTTGGCAATCGTCCATATCCGGGAATTCCGCTCAAGGAAATTTATCTGCGAGTTCGAAATGGAGAACGAAATAAAAAGCCCGAGTTTGTACATGATGATCTGTAAGTTGAAGGGAAGTTTCAGAGAGAGAGAAGACATTCTAGGTACAACTTTATGCTTAAATGCTGGAATTCGAAGACACAAGAGAGACCGTTGTTCAAGGTGATTTAAGAGCGACTTCATTGACAATCGAACTTTTCAAATGTTAGGATTGTGTTCAAAAAATGCGAGAACATCTCGAGATGGTGTTGCCGGGAAAAGCCGAAGAAATTGAGGGAAAGTTGGCGAGTGAAGTTGATCGACTCAACTCGTATTCTGAGTGGAGAAATGGAAATACAGAAAATACAAATGTTAGTTGATTCTTTAATATTTTAACTACTTTTGTAAACTAATTCTTTAATTTTTTGAATAATTCTTTAGCTATGAAATAAAACAATATATTTTCAGTCATCCACATTGTGTGCAGATGAGCGTGAATTGAGTCCCACACATTGACCGAATACCACTTGGCACGCAACACAGCACAGCTCCCGTTTTTATAGTTTTCGTTTTATTTAAAACTTTTCAAAGCATTTTTAACAAATAGAAATATTAAACATTTTCTAATTAAAGAAGTTACCTATGACCACCGCCAAAGTTTCGAGTTCCAAACACCATCGGATCACGTCGAAGATCCTCCAATAGTAGTCAACGCCATCGGGGCCATCCAAATTCCATTTCTTCTCATCGGAAAAGATCACCTAAAAAAGGAAAAATTAATATAACATAGTTTTTTTTCTAAACTTAGACCAATCCTGGTTCATATGGACCCTGGCGAACACCAATCGGGCTTTCTCGTGCAAAAGCGTCACAGCCGATTACTTGTTCAACAAGTGTCGATCGATATGTGGATTTTCCGTGACGGCTCGCCAAATTGTCGACTTCGAAGCGTCGATTTTCAGTTCCGTCTTCACTTCATTGATCGTTTTTTCGTGGATGTTGTTCACAATATGGCGTCTAGCTCGCGATGCAAGCTTTGGCTTTGGTCCTGGCTTCTTCTTTGGTGCAGAAACGAACTCGGACTTTATATAATTTCGCACAGCAAATTATCCCAAAATCCCAAAAAATTTGGGAAAGGGTCCAAATTTTTTGCGATTTTCCTTATTGAGTCGCCAATCCTCAAACGAGCATCAATCTGGCCTTTCTCATAATCCGTGAGCAGCTTTCCGCGCGCCATTTACCTGAAAATTAACAAAAATTATAAATTTACTGAAAAGATATTCACAACAAGACGAAAAATTTCAAATAACAACAGCAAAGGCGGGTGCGTTTAAGAATTTGAAACGGTTGATTTACCAAAAAGTTTGTATTTTGAAAATTTTTACTTTTGACAGTATGCTTATTTTTTTGTGTTTTTTAAAGAAGTTACCTATGATTAGTTAAATGATTTCAAAGCGCACATGTTGGATTGGCCAAACGACGAACTCCATCGAAAACGGAATCACTGTTTTTGTGAGACATGCTTACAAATGCTGATCCCAAAATTAAAAATAAGCATACTATCAGAAAAAGACAATCGGTTTTCATTTGTATATAAAGAAAAGCAAAATACTCAAAGAATAGCAGAAAACTGTGCGCTTTTGGGCGATGTTTGATCTTCCTTAGTGCTTCTTCAACTCGCGTTTCTGTCTGCAAGCCTTGCGTTTTGCTGGGATGCTAAAATTGTTGTTCTTAAGATTGTTCTTTAAATTCTGAAATAATAAACTTATCTTCCTGGGTTTTGACTTGATTTTTTAAAAACTAAATTACCAAAAGGGTGCCCATAGAATTTTTTTGCGATCCTGTAAAACAATAAACCGTTGCAAGTTGAAATCTTTATTTAAAACTGAAGTTAGATCATATTGTGAAGTGATTTGAGTTGAAATTTGCTTATTGTGGGTGTCTTTCGTGGTGTTCCTTGATGAAGCATTCGAATGATCGTGGATTTTGTAGATTTCTCGTTTTCTTCTCAAATGACCGAATATTTGGATGACTTTCTCTCGATACGGAGCCACGTAGTAGACCGTAATACACGGGTTCATTGAGCTGACCTAAACGAGATTTAAAAAGATCTTACACCTTAAACTGTTATTGTTCTTGGGTAGACGATGAGCGTGAGTGGTCAACTAGACTTGGTTGTCTGGACTGATCAATCAAAAGGCCATTTCATTCGTTTCAAACTTCGACCTAGCATCCGTTTTATCACCGAACTCACCATGGCCACTAACAGAAAAGCCCATTCCTCAAAGTACGGAACCGAGTGCGCAAACCTTAACTTGAAGGTTTGCAAGTACTTGACCTTCAGCCTCTATTAATGATCTTACGGTAACTGAAATTGTCTCCAAGCGTAAATCGACGCTTGACTCATCATCAAAATCGGGAGAACTGCTTGAATCGTTAGAGCCTAAAAAACTGATCTAAACTGGAGTTAATGATAAAGATGAAAGTAACTTATTAAAGAAAAAAGTTGAAGACAAATGTTAACGATTTATAAATGCTTTGATAAGCCTAGCTTTTTGTTGAGTGTAAAGTTAGGCTTGATCGGAGCAAGAGCTGGACTTAGCTGAGCTTTTGTCTTCCTTACTCGCTTTGGTTTGCTAGACAGGGTCTGTTTGAAACATTACTTTTTTCTTTACCAACCTTCACCAATTTCTTCTGTGCCATTTTCGTTTTTGGACTCATCGAGTTTTTCTCAAGAACTCGCAGAATTTGAATCCGATAGATGATAGCGGCTGTGTAGCCGGGTAAAATTGGCAGACAAAGCAAAGCCAGAAGTGGCATTGTTCTGAACAAGAATTTTAAACTTACAATAAATAAAAGCTACGTTGGTTGGAGAATGTTTTCGTAGCCGATGATGGCTGCGATTTTTGGGTCATCAGGAAAAAGAGAACCATTTTGATGATCGATAAGCATTTGTCTGGCCCCAGCTGGGTCGCTGGTCGAAGAAGCGAATGGAATCTGGAAAGTAGTGGACAGTTGCCGATGTTCTTCTTTTTTACAGTTTTCTTTTCGAACTCTATTAACTGACCATTGTGATGAAAGCTGGTAGATAGATAAGAAAACAAAGGAAAGCAATGAATTTTGGGCTTGGAGCTTTGTTTGAGAGAACGTAGTGACGGTACCTGGACAATAAATATTATTATTAGGTACTACAAGAAAATAACCACGTTTTCTGGCTGGTTGACTTTGACATAGTTTTTAAATTTGATTTGACTTGACTTTGAGCTTTGACTCTTGTAATTATTATTTTTATTTTCATGCTAGGTTATTCTTCTTTCAGTTTCCTTAAAGATTTTGTGTTTCTAATTATCTATGATGTTTAAGACTCGGACTTCCAAATATGGAGCAAATTCGGACGATTCTTTTGTATGAATTCAAACTCAGGCATTCAGCAACAAATGCAGACAAAAACATCAATCGTGTATTTGGACAAAGCACTATATCAGTTCCCACCGCACAAGTTTGGTTCAAGCGATTCCACGAAGGAGACAAGGATCTTGAAGATATGGAGAGCCGAGGTGACTACTTGAAAATGAGGATTTGAAGCGTTTTTTCGAAGCTGATCCTCGGAACACGGAGCTGGAGCTTGCGAAACACTTCGGTGTTGGAGTTATAACAGTTGGCAATCATTTGAAAGAGATTGGCAAAGTAAAGAAGCTTGAGAAATGGATTCCGCATCTATTGAATAATCGACCAAAATTTGCTCGGTGTCTCGCTTCATCTTCTTTGAAGTTTCGAAATGAGAAAGACTCTTTTTTGGGTCGATTGATAACGTGCTATGAAAAATGAGTCCTTTACTTCATTTAATTGAATTGAAAGCGAAATTCGGAATGGTTGGATAAGGGCGAAACTCCGACTTCTTTTCCAAAACTGGGTCTTCATCCAAAGAAGATCATGTTGTCAACTTGGTGATATCAGAAAGAAGTGATACACTATTCGTTGTTGAAAAGCGGCCAAAGCATCGATTCGGAGATCTACGTGTAACAAATCAAGGAGATGCACGGAAAGTTGCAGACTTTGAACCCCACCTAGATCAATCGAGAAGGTTCTATTCTGCTACAGAAGACAGAAAATCTGTAGAGGAAAGGAATCAAATTTGTAGAGAAAAGGGAATCAAGTCTGTAGAGAAAAAGGAAACAAAACTGCTGCAAGACAACGCGCCTCCTCACGCCTCGGTAATGATACTCAGGGCACTCAATGATTTAAGCATCGAAGGCCTACCTTATTCAGTCTATTCACCAGATCTATCCCCAACTGATTATCACTTATTTAAGCATCTTGATTGCTTTCTTAGAGGCCAAATAATGCCATAATGCTATTGACGTTTTTTGATTAACTCTAGAACTTTCGATTTCTACATCCATGGAATCGAAAAACTTGCCGTCTTCTGATAAAAATGCATTGATTGTAATGAATATTATTTAGTTAGTATTATAAATAAAAAATCTTTGATGATTGAAGTTGAGTATGAAAAACGTAGTTATTTTTTTGTAGTACTTAATAGATTAGCTAATCATAAGTTCTGAAAAACTTTGGCATTTAAATAACTACCGTAAATACTGTAATAGTACCCCACCGCCCTCGTACAGTCGCGTAGTCGCAAAAGTATTTCGTGTAGTTTTTCGTATTTCATTTTTTTTCAAAGCGCCCGTACTTTCAAAAAATGGGTCTTTGGTATCAAAAAATAGCTGAATTTCAGGGCTATTTTTTGATATCTAAGCCCGCATTGTAGCATAAACCAGTGTCGAGAAAAACCCGTTCAAAGCTAGACTACGCAACACTCCGCACCGTCATTATGAGCGGTGGGGTACTCTTACAGTATTTACGGTAGGTTTAAACAAGCCTAGCAAATTGTGTTTACCAAAAAGAAAGGGGCAAAAGTGAATACCCATAAGCGATGCAATGCAAAGTGAGCGAGTGAACTGAACAAACTTTTTACTCATCAATTACTGTCGATTACCAGTAGCACAAAACTGAGGTGAAACTTTTCGACATAAACCGATACTTTAATTTGGATACTTTAACCAGTTAGATACTTTAGGTTAGATACTTTAATTTGGATACTTTAACCAATTGGATACTTTAATTTGGATACTTTAACCAGTTGGATACTTTAGGTTGGATACTTTAATTTGGATACTTTAACCAATTGGATACTTTAATTTGGACACTTTAACCAATTGGATACTTTAATTTGGATACTTTAACCAGTTGGATACTTTATGTTGAATCCTTTAACCAGTTGAATACTTTAAGTTTCTCGTATTACCCACAACCTTTTTACAGTCTTTTGCTTTACTAACCTTGCTAGAATTATAGAATATGATCGGAAAGATTTCGAGGTTTGAAATACAATGAGATATAGCAATAGTCCATTCATTGCGATTGAAATGATATCAGAGATCTGGTGAGCCGTTGTGAAGAGAGTCGCTCGGAATTGAGTAAACGGAAAGTCCATCTCTGGTTGCTTGAAATGAAGACGGCTTAAAACAGATTGTTGATAAGACTTTAGTTCGTGATCTGAAAAACACTCGAAGTACGCGGGAAGGGGAAATCGTGGCGCACTCACACAGCAATTTGGAGTTCAACTCGAGGAAAGACTCACGCTTATCAATTTGATTTTAATTTCTCACGAAATGATTAGCTATGTTGAAATTGAAAATTCGCAAATTGAAAATTCAAACGATAAACGGTACAGTTTTTTTATTCTTTCAAAATCAGAGATCAAGCAGTTATTAGAAAAGATCGGGATCAGCTTGTGCCTTGTACATCTTAACAAATTCCGTTCTGTACTTGAACTTGAACTTGAGCTTGAACTTGAATAGAACTTGGACTGTTTGATAGCTTGATGGTTGATTCGTTTTCTGGTGAAATATTAGGTTGATGCAAAAGTCTTTTTCATTTTTTTTCGTCTGCCGTTTCAAGCCAACAAATGCACCAATTAAACTACGGTTGGTTTCATTAGAAAAACCAATTATTTTTCTGCAAAATAACATTAAAACGGGTTTAAAAATATTTAATGCCTGGATTTTCTTGAGAGTATGAAGTCGGGTAGTCAAAAAGGGCTAACTCGATGATGCGGTTTAGACACCTTAGCTAAAGAAAACCTATCTTCGTGTCAATAGATAAAAGGATAGAGAAAAAAACGTTTGATATTTCGCCAAAATTTCAGAGAAATTCATTCAGCCGATTTTTCCGTAGAGTTTTTTATAGATTTTTACGAAAAAGGCGTTTTTCACTCTCGAATTTGCTTCAAAGTGAACCGAAATTCATTTAAAAAGATGCAAGTTGAACAAAAAAACACTTTTTTTATAGAGCAAACTATAGATTAATTCGTGAATTTGTTACTTTTTAACAGAAGTACGAAAAAAATGAAAAAGACTTTTGCATCAACCTAATAAATCGACTAAACCGGACAATCAAATCGGAAAAGTTTCAGGTGAAAAACGGTGCTGACATTACAAAAATTACTCAAAAAAACAATGAACTTTCAAAAAAAAGAAAGATTTTACCCAAAAATAATCTGCAAAAATCATTTAAAAGTTCAAAAATCTACAAAGAGCTTTTGCACAAAAAAAAAATCAAAAATTGAATCATTTTTCCAACTTTCTTTTTCTTAAAACACTTTAATTTTGTTTTTCAGAAAAAACCTTTTTCGATTAAAGCCAGAGAAGTGAGAGCAGCCAAATCTTCAACAAATGGCATCATCTACTCTTTTACTAAACCGAAATGGCTTGTCTGATTGTTGTAAGAATCAAAATTTATTGCTGATTCTTAAGCTTTCCAGATAATAAAGATTTTTCAATTATTTCAAACAAGAACAAGAACAAGAAAAAGAAAGTTTTCGACAAGCAGCTATGTTCGATTCCACTTACCTCAATAGTTTATGATTAATAAATGATGACAAGAGTCATTTCTTTCTATTTCTTTTAGAGATTTTATTTCGATGAGCATCAATCCATTTCTCTTTCAACTTGCTGCAATTCTACGTGTCCCTAACTTCTGTGTACGTGATCGCCACTCTGTGCCTCATTCTGACAACTATTCATTGTTCCGAACATTAAAAAGGAACAACTTGTCAAGGTAAAACTATAACCAAAAACACTATTTAGTTAACAATCTGCTACAAATGCTTTCTAATGTCATTCCAAAGATTGCGGTTTTTCCATTGTTGAGTGTTCATTCAAGTTAAGCAGCTGCTGTATGAGCTGCTTTAAAAACTAATTTGCTATCGTAAGAGAAAGAGTCAACAACTCAACAAGTCAACAACTCAACAACTCAACAACTGAATCCAAAATTAAAGTAGACTACAAGAAGAAAAACTTTGAGCTAACTAGTAGACAAATTCTCACCGGCATTTACCTAATTGTGGAAGGTAACATAGACTTTTTCGTAAGACCTTGGAAACCAAAGCTACACTATGAACCTCACTTTGAGTCAGCCACGATTTCGTGAGAACTTCAGTATTTTCCTTCCTTGTCTACCAGACTTTGAGTACCAGCGAATCGTCAGTTCATCGTAAAATTGAAAATAGTTTACTTTTATTTTCACTTTACCATCACTAAAATCCTATTTATTTCGAAAATGGACTTCCCGTTCACTCAATTCCGAGCGACACTCTTCACAACGGCTCACCAGATCTTTGATCTCATCTCAATTACGATGAATGCTCTACTTTTGTATCTCATCGTTTTTCAGACATCAAAAACTTTTCGATCATATTCTATCATTCTAGCAAGGTTAGTAAAGTAAAAGACTGTGCAAAAGTTTTTGAATGACAAAGCTTGTCATTGCTGTCTTGCATTGATGATTGATTGATGAAGGACTTATGAAATACAAACATAGATTATTAAATGATAGCTGGGATTCTAACAAGCATATGGTATTCACTAAAATAATGGTGAAATTAGCATTTGAATTAAATTTGATCGTATTCGGACGATCGGATTCGGATGTCCGTATCGGATCCAGACGTTCGGATCCGATCCGGACGTTTGGATCAGATTCGGACATCCGATCCGGACGTTTGGATCGGATTCGGACATCCGATCCGGACTTCTGGATCCGATACGGACGTCTAGATCAGATTCCGACATCCGATCCGGACGTCTGGATCGGATTCCGACATCCGGATCCGAGTCGGATATCCAAATCCGGTGTCCGAATCGGACATCCGGATCCGATTTGGATGCGTGATCGGTATGGGATGTAACATTCACTAACTAGCTGAGCTTAAACTCAACAGATCCTCTATTTCAGTGTCACTCTGTCCGAGTTTTTTCTTGGACTCACAGCCGCCCTAGCAATGACTAGGTGAGAAAACGAATCTTTTACCCAAATCCTCAAATTTAGACTTATCCCAATTGAAAACGGCATCGTTCTTCAATTTCATGGTTTGTGTCGAAAATTCACTCCTCAATTCTGTAATGACGGTGTGTTTAATGGAAAGACTACGCAAA
This sequence comes from Mesorhabditis belari, assembly GCA_958450365.1. Classification (NCBI taxonomy): domain Eukaryota; kingdom Metazoa; phylum Nematoda; class Chromadorea; order Rhabditida; family Rhabditidae; genus Mesorhabditis; species Mesorhabditis belari. The sequence goes on along the minus strand of CAUEEP010000449.1, from coordinate 29,342 downwards.
ACGAAGTTTCAGTTCATACGATCACACTGCATTGTATTTCTTACGGGTATTCCCTTGTGCCACTCTCTTTTTGGTAAGTTTTTAGAAATTGATTGATTAAACTAGACCGATTAAATAAACAATTAAAAACCCTTGAACCCTTTAGGGTTCAAGGGTTTTTAATTGTTTATGTAGTCCTAAACATCATAGATAATTAGAAACACAAAATCTTTAAGGAAACTAGAAGAACCTAGCATGAAAATAAAAATAATAATTACAAGAGTCAAATCCAAGTTTTTAAAAAGTATATTTAAAAGTCAACCAGCCGGAAAACGTGATTATTTTCTTGTAGTACCTAATAATAATAATATTTATTGTCCAGGTACCGTCACTACGTTCTCTCAAACAAAGCTCCAAGTCCAAAATTGATAGCTTTTCTTTGTTTTCTCATTTATCTACCAGCTTTCATCACAATGGTCAGTGATTGGAGTAGCTGCTTGTAAATAGCTGCTTGTAAATAGCTGCTTGAAAATAGCTGCTTGTAAATAGCTGCTTGTAAATAGCTGCTTGTAAATAACTGCTTGTAAATAACTTTTCGAATTTCTTTTTCAGTTTCCATTCGCTTCTTCGACCAGCGACCCAGCTGTGGCCAGACAAATGCTTATCGATCATCAAAACGGTTCTCTTTTTCCTGATGACCCAAAAATCGCAGCCATCATCGGCTATGAGTATCTTTATCAAAAAACGTACGTGTTTGGTTTGAAAACTTTAAATCTATTAAGCTGTGAGTAGAGTGTATTTTTAGCATAATGCCGTTGATGCTCTGGGTTTGTTTGCCGATTTTCCCCGGTTATACAGCAGCTATCATCTATCGGATTCGAATTCTGCGAGTTCTCGAGAGAAACTCGATGAGTCCGAAAACGAAAACGACACAGAAGAAATTGGTGAAAGTGGGGAAAACGGAAATTTTATTGGCTCATGAGCTCACCAGCTGATGAGCTTTGTTGGCAATAACCTGATCAGCGCTTGGTCCTAGTTAGATAAGGATTAGGTCCTTATCTAACTAGGATAAGGACCTAATCCTTATGTAATTCCGGTCTGGATTAGGATAGGTCATGATACAAAAATCAGCCAAGTCAGCGAAATCTTGTTCCAGGCTCTAACCCTCCAAGCAGTTCTTCCACTTATCATGATGAGTCAAGCTTCTGTCTACATGTGGAGACAATTTAAACTACCGTAACTATCGTAATCAACTTTTAGCAGCAAAAGCCCTAATTTCAGATTTGCTCATTCGGTTCCATATTTCGAGGAATGGGTCTTCTTGTTGGTGGCCATTGTGAGGTTTAACTGTAACTATTGGGTTGGTGAATTGAAAACTGTGGGCTATTGTCATATGTGACAGTTTGAGGACTTACTTCAAAAGAAACCCATTTTGGTGTCAATAGAAAAGTTGTAGAGAATCAAAAATCAAGCTTATATTCAAATTTTCAGAACGATTCAAAAACTGGTTTTCAAGAAATGCGTAATTTACGAATTTTCACAAAACTTGCATTTTAAGCGAAACTACTAAGTGTATCTTTTCGGAAATTTGGCTATAAGCCTCATTTTTGATTCTCTACAACTTTTCCGTTGACACCAAAATGGGTTTCTTTTAAAGAAAGTGCTCAAACTGGGCTGACAGCCCTCCAGTCCTCCATTTTTGAGTCTCACACTTGTCTCACACACAAACCAGAATCCTACTACAAAAGAGGAATCCGCAAATTGCCTGTAAAATGGGCAGAAGTCGTCAATAATAATGGAAATTATTTCGAATCAATTCATGGTTTTATGTTGAATTAATTTTAATTCAAAGTCCGGCAGTTTTCAATTCACCAACCCAAACAAAGCAAAAGAAATGACTGGCCAGATGTTCTTTGTCCACCGGCACAATCGCTCGCTTTCTGGCACACCGTCCTGATAGATAGCTCGTCCCTTTTAGTCAACAATTATTCCTTTCAAAAGTCAACGGAAACAGTTTTCACTATATAGATGTCTTGGACGATTGTTTGTTTTTGCTCCAAAATCCGACTATATAGATGTTTTTGAGTCTCACACACAAACCAGAATCCTACCACGAAAGAGGAATCCGCAAATTGCTTGTAAAATGGGCAGAAGTCGTCAATAATAATGGAAATTATTTCGAATCAGTTCATGGTTTTATGTTAAATTAATTTTAATTCAAAGTCCGACAGTTTTCAATTCACCAACCCAATAAAATCAAAGATTCAGGTGAGTTCAATCAATCCGTGTATCACAATCTACTACGTGGCGCCTTATCAAGAAAAAGTTCTCAAACTTTTCTGCTGGAAACGAAAAAGCAAAACCTACAAGATTCACGACCATCTCCACTCAAATATGTCGATGAAAAACACGAATGATCCACAAAACGAGGCCATTTCCTCGGCTATTACTTCAAGAAATGACTTGGTTTAAACCCCTAAAATTGTTTTATTAAACGTTTCTTTTAATAAACTAATTTTTACCTAAAAAAACATTATTTCAATGCTCTCCAACTGACTTTTTTAGTTTAAAAATTGAAAAAAAAATCTTTGAAGCTGCTTTTAATGAATAGAGATAGAAAAAAGGTCAAATTTCAATTGTTCAATCTTTCAAAGAAATAAAAACAAGATTTTTCTTGGTTAACTCAATTCAACGCCTATTCAAAGACTTTAGTTTTAGTTTTTTTCAAAGGTTTTTCTTTGAAAAAAACGAAAACTTTCTTTTTTCTTTTTCTTTTATTTTTAGGAATTGTAATTATTTTATTCTTCAAAAGTGTAAGTTTAATGTTTTTTTAGACAAATTTATCTTTAGTTTTTAGTATCCATTTGAAAATGAGCCACAACAACAGTTGTGGTTCTTGTCTACGATCAAGTTCATTTTAATGAATATGAAATTGCTCAAAAATCACTGAAATGCCATTGCGAAGGAAGAAATTTTGAGTATCGATTGATCGTTGTGAGTGAACTGAAGGTTACGAGAGGATGTGAGATGAGTGATATCTAGAGTCTTCTTTCTCAAGTTCTTTCTCAAACATTAGAGTGTTTTCCTCGCGAGTAATGTCTTTTTTTTAAAGCGCACGCTTAAGAAAAATTACCGTACTTTTAGCGAAAATTATTGCAAAAAAAATGGGAGGTAGTCAAATGAGCGCCAAAAATTGAGCGCCAATCATTTCAGCGCCAATCATTTTAGCGCGCGTTCATTTCAGCGCCGCACCAAAAATGACTGGAAAACATTCATTTCAGCGCCGAATCAGCCCATTCTGTATATGCATGTTATTTTTGCATTTTCTGCATGATCTCAAAGTTTTTACTGTATGTTTTTATTCAACTAGTTAACACGCAATAACAACAACAATTGCAATTGCAATCATCTAAAGATAAAAATAATTCTTGGCAGCAAAATAAACCAAAATAAATCATGAACAAAACGTTACTTTGACTCAGAGTGTTCCTTTGTCTCGCCGCTTCTTGCGCAGTTCACGAGCCTAAGCAAAGAACTATGTTAACTGTAAGCAAATTGTAAACGAAAACGGCAAGGAACGGTGAAAAAGCATGCTATTGGGGGAAAATATCATACAACTAGCAAATTTACACATTTTCATCAAAAAAACCTTAAATACGAGCTAATCTAACAATTTTTTCCGCGCATTCGGTGCCTACTGCCGTGCCCTAGGTCAAATGAGTGAAAAAAGTGTAAAAACAGAAGCAAAACCCTAAAAAACATGCAAAAGCAGCGTAGAAAGCAAAAATATTAAAATTTAGTCGCGCTGAAATGAACGTTTTCCAGTCATTTTTGGCCCGGCGCTTAAATGAACGTTTTTAGGCCTTTTTAATTTGGCACTCAAATGATTGTTTTCCAATCATTTTTGGCACGGCGCTCAAATGAGTGGCGCTGAAATAAGCGTGAGCCAAATCGTTGGCGCTGAAATGATTGGCGCCCAATTGTTGGCGCTCATTTGACTACCTCCCAAAAAAATGGGGCCAAAATCACGACTTCTTTTAAAGATATTCAACCGTTCGACTGATTTGGTGGCAAATTCCCTTCAAATGTAAAGATATTCAATTTACTCGACGTGTAAAGAGGATTACTCGTAGTTACTCGACCAAAAAACGTCGATTAATCGAGTAAAGATTACTCATGCAAATTTTACTTGAGTAATTACTCCCGTGGAACACACTCTAGTGATATCAGTGAATGCAGTGAACGTTGGCTGTCACTTTGAGCTAATCTTAATAAGGACTTCTGCTTAGAAACTAAAGTCCAGAAGTTAAAGTCGGTTTTAAGGCTTTTTTGAGCTTGATGCTGATGAAATTGAGTCCTAAAGTAGTCCTAAATTGAGTTTTGGTACTTTGACTTATTTGGAATATCAATTTCTGAAGAATCTTGATGACTTCAGGTTATTTGACAACAACTTTTATTGAATAAATCTTTTTCCGTCTTTGTCATGATCAAAAGTTCATGAAATTTTATTTAATCGTCTTCTTTTTTTTTCTCAGGACTCATCATCTCAAAATCTTAATTAAAGATGAAAGGTGATTGTGCGAGATAAAAAGCAACGTAAAGTTTTCAATAAAACGATCAGTATGACAAGACGAACAAGACGATTAATGAAACCAAAAATACAAAAAAACAATTGTGATAATACAAAAGTTTCTGATCCAATCAATATTTACAAAGAAGTTTGGCAAAGAAAATCATTATACGAAAAGCAAGGACCAGCGTACCAATCGTTGCTAATCGGATTCATATAACCGCATTCTTTTCCATTTGCTGGTTCACCTAAAAACCTTGACTGTCAACATTCTAAATATCCTTTAAAAACCAAATTTACTTTTTTAAAATCAACTCACCTTGAGCCCATTTCTGATAGTCCATCGGTGAGCCATCTGACCATTTCCACGTCGTTCCATTCAACATCAATCCAATCATTACGCCTTGCTCGGCACCATATTCTACGAAAATTTGATGAAGATATAAAGATCAATTGTTCGTCTTGTCATTTTATTGAAAACTTTTCGTTGCTTGTTATCTCGCACAATCATCTTTCATCTTTAGCAAAAATTTTGAGATGATGAGTCTTGAGAAAAAAAAGAAGAATTAAATTAAATATTAAAAAAAAATCACATTAGCAATTGTAATTTAAAGTTTCATGCTTGAAGATCTTGAGAAAGAGAAAAAGCAGAAAAAGCCAAGAAATGTCACCAACTTTCCGTGGCCATCTGAGCAATTAACGCATTGTAAAAGGCGTCATGAATCACAACCAAATTCCCTCCATCTAACTCGCATGAAGCCTCATTCACATCCCAACCGTTTCCTGAAATCAATCAAGCAACTTGAGAAGAAATTACCGATTTGATAACAAGGAAAATAACAAATTAACACACTTGGAGCAATCTATATAGTAACTGAATGAAATCAAAGCTGCCATAGCTATTGTAAAGTTAAAATAACCACTTTAATTGCTTTACCACTTTACAGAAACATTTCTTTTCGAAAAGACAGCCTCTAGCTACAATATAAATCAAAATTTAGCCAATTTTGAGCACATAAATTTGTTAGCTTTATTTGGCAGCATCAGAATATTCAGTCTACAAGAAATAAGACTTAATTATGCTAAATTTAGCGAAATTTTTTTGGTATTTAGCATTTAGCAAAGTTGCATTGGTACATATTAAACTGCTAAATTCGTTTTAGCAAAATTGCTAGCTGATAAATTGGTAAATGCTAGATGTTTTTGTAGATCTAAATAGTTTGGTGGAAAGCCTCGAAGCTGAATCTGTGCTCAGAACCAAGTTGTCGGGGCCAGAACCACGCAAGGTGCTCAGCTCGAAAACTTGGCTTCAAGCTAAGGACCAAAATTCTGAACTCACCTTGTCCGGTACTGGGAACCGAATTGGTGATTCGCATTTTTGAGGTGTTCAAAAATAATGGCTCATCTACTATTCGAAGAAAAACGGTAATCACGCATTTTCAGACTAGGCCAAGCCAAGCCAAAGCCAGGATTTCGAGCCATTGGCTTTGACTTGGCTTGACCTCTTTCCGATCAATTTGAACAAGCTGAAGTGTGGTTGCTTTTTCTTTTAGTACCCACCAAATCTATATCGAGGATTTCCAACGCATAAGCCCTTCGCTGTGACGTACTCATAGCCATTCGGGCACTCCTCACCTGCAATACTGAACTTCTGACTTTGCAAAAGCAAAAGTCGAATAAAAATCGATCTGATAGCGGTGATTTTACGAAAGCAAAAGTGTAAATATTAGGGTGGTGCAAAAGAAACTGCCGATTTGACGGCAAATTAAAAAAAGATGGCGTTCGATGGTGACATGATCACAATGGAATATTTTCGCAAGATCTCGAGCAGATTGGCATGGATCGGCCTGAATAACGTCCCTCAGCTTGGCTTCGTTCACGACTTCTGGCCTCGAACCGTGCTCGTAAGCTTCCAAAGTCTCGTCTCCCTCTCGGAATCGTTGAAACCAAGTCTGACACTGCCTGAGAGACAAACTGCCATCTCCGAAAGCAACACAGAGAGAACGATGCGATTCGGTAGCAGACTTTCCAGTTTTGAAGTTAAACAGTAATGCTGTAGCACAAACTTTTGCTTGACCATGATCTAAATAAAAAATATAAGCATTTTTAAATAAAATAAACAACAACCAAAAAATTCAAATGTCGAAATAAATAGCAAACAAATATGCGAACAAAACATAAAAAAAATAATGCCGTTAGCATCGCTCGTTTCTGATAAATGAGAGCTGATACCCATCGGCAGTTTCTTTTGCACCACCCTAATATATAAATATGAATTCAAAAGTTTACCATTGTAACAGAAAGCTATCCAAAAAATGCAACAACAAACCAAAGATTCGTCCAATCTTGTACTGCCAAATGGTTGCTTCTCGGCCTGATTCTGTATGATACATCAATCCTAAAGAACTTTGCAAAGCTTTTCTTTCAAATAACCGTTTTCCGACGTATTTCCTCGAGCAAAAAGAAAATATTCCAAATCCCCATCTTTATAGTTGTAGATTTCGCTGTTGACAATTGAGAAGTTGTTGATTCGTTGTGTGAAGCAACAATAAATCGCCCCATCAACTTCGGCAACAATGACATTCGTCAAAATCATATCGAAATCATTTTGCTAAAAACACGCAAAACTATTTCTCTCAACGTCTTAACAATAAACCGGCTATTTGGTGATAGCCGTTTCATTGTTAAGATGTATTTAAATATGGGATATTTGATACGCGCCCCGCTACCTTTGCCATTGTCAATGCAACTTTCAGCCCAAATATCCATTAAACTTGTAAATTGTACACTTGAGAAACAACCCAAATATCCAATCGATTAAGCTTTTTCGATTTTCGAAACAGATTTCCGAGAAAATCCTCACTATTAGGTTGTCAACTAAATAACGGACTTTTGCATTAAAAATTGTTTTTACAAATGTTGAAGGAAACCATTGGAAAGATCTAGATTTCCTCTACAAGATCGTTGTTGACACTTTAGAAAAGCTTTAGTTTTTGGGGTTTTTTGGGAGTGTAAAGGTGAGTAGGCAAAATTGATCAGAATCGACGGATGTCAACTTCTGTTTTTTGATGGGAACTGACACTAACTTTATATGCTAAAGAAAGATCAATATCTATTATATTTTTAATGAAATTTCCAATAAAATCAATGCAGCCATTTTTCTAAAAATTTCAAGTTATTCAGAGCGCCTTATACAGTGCGTTTCAAATTCTTAAACGCACCCTCTAAAATAGCGAATTTTGCATTTTGACCACCTCTACAACTATTAATCTTTTTTCTATTAGAAAGAGCATGTCTTAAAACCTAAATAACACGAAAATAAGCATACTGTAAAAAACAAAAATATTCAAAATAGAAACTTTTTGCTAAATCAACCGTTTCAAATTCTTAAACGCACCCGCCCTTGCTGTTGTTATTTGAAGTTTTTCGTTTTGTTGTGCATATTTTTTATCAAATTTATAATTTTTGTTAATTTCCAGATAAATGGCACACGGAAAGCTGCTCACGGATTATGAGAAAGGCCAGATTGATGCCCGTTTGAGGATTGGCGACTCAATAAGGAAAATCGCAAAAAATTTGGGCCGATCCGACTCTGCCGTGCGAAATTATATAAAGTCCGAGTTCGTTTCTGCACCAAAGAAGCCAGGACCAAAACCAAAGCTTACACCGTGAGCTAGACGTCATATTGTGAACAACATCCAGGGAAAAACGATCAATGAAGTGAAAACGGAACTGAAAATCGACGCTTCGAAGTCGACAATTTGGCGAGCCGTCACGGAAAATCCACATATCGATCGACACTTGTTGAACAAGCAACCGGCTGTGACGCTTTTGCACAAGGAAGCCCGATTGGCGTTCGCCAAGGCTCATATGAATCAGGATTGGTCTATGGTTAGAAAGCCGATTATGTTTTATTATTTTTTTTGCGTTTAGGTGATCTTTTCCGATGAGAAGAAATGAAATTTGGATAGCCCCGATGGCGTTGGCTACTATTGGAGGGATCTTCGACGTGATCCGATGGTGTTTGGGACTCGAAACTTTGGCGGTGGTTCTGTGATGGTTTGGGCCGTATTTTGTGCTGATGGAACGGTCGCTCTGAAGATGGTTTCGAATCGGATGACTAGATAAATATCTTGAAAAATTGCTTGTCGCCGTTTTCGCTCCTAAATCAAACCGTTCCCGATTTGTTTCAATAGGACAACGCGTCAGTTCATCGAGCCGGAGATACCCGAGATTGGCTGAAAAACAACAACATTGCAACTTTGGACTGGCTCGCACAGTCTCCGGACCTCAATCCAATAGAAAATTTATGGGGAATACTTGTTCGAGCTGTCTACAAGAATCATCGTCAGTTTCAAGACGTTTTTACACTTAAAGCAGCAATTTTTTCGGCCTGGAGCGATCTCGACGTCCCTGCTCTTCAAAACCTCATCAATTTAATGCCAGACCGGATTTTTCAAGTAATTAATCGTTCTGGTGCGTGTACAGATTATTAGTTTTGATTTTTTACCTTTGATTTTTTATTTGTGTCGATAAATAAAAATATTTTCATAGTGCGTTTAAGAATTTGAAACGGTTGATTTAGCAAAAAGTTTCTATTTTGAAAATTTTTGTTTTTTTACAGTATGCTTATTTTCGTGTTATTTAGGTTTTCAGACATGCTCTTTCTAATAGAAAAAAGATTAATAGTTGTAAAGGTGGTCAAAATGCAAAATTCACTTTTTTAGAGGGTGCGTTTAAGAATTTGAAACGCACTGTATGCTCAAAATCTTCTATTTGGACTTTTGTTCAAACGAAAATTCAGAAAAAACGGCTGTACGGATTTGGTTGTAAATTTAATTAAAAATATAGAAAATCTATGGCTTTATTTTACGTAGAAAAGTCGATTCAGCATTTTCACCTTTCAGATAAAATCTCTGAAGAATCGGACAAGAAACGGCCGTGGAAACGGAATTAGAACAAAGGTGGAATTAGGTTCGGCTTGGAATTTTGGAATTGGAATTTTCCCCATTTCTAGTGCTCACATCAATTGCACTATGTAGATTCCAATATAAAAACAAAGCCAGCAAGATTCACGTGAATTCTACAAGTAGCCTAGAAAATGTTAGACCTTTTCACTTTTTAGTCTTTTTCTTTTTCCAAACTCACCGTCATGTTGGCTATCCGCGAATTGTAGGGTGGATATTTCTGTGGATTGTACGAGAGTTTTGGGCTCATTTGATCAACTCCTAATGCCGAACATTCCGACACTTTTGATCCCATCTCAAATCGGCTAATTGCTTTTTTTGTACCTTTTAAAATAAAGCTTTTACCGAAATACGTTTTATATTCTTTAGATCTTTAGAATCATTCTTTAGATCTTTAGAATCATTCTTTAGTTCTTTAGAATCATTCTTTAGATCTTTAGAATCATTCTTTAGGTTCTTTAGATCCTTAGACTCATTCTTTAGATTCGCGCGAAAATATCCGCATATGGGAATGCGCTATTGATACAGATTTTTAAGTACTTTAGGATCGGTTCTTGATGAAAATTGCTATAATATAAGTTAAAGTGTTTGAAAAGATTAAGGTAATGAAGGTAATCAAATGCATTTTGGCATATGGGATATTTGATACGCGCCCCGCCACCTTTGCCATTGCCAATCCAACTTTGAGCTCAAATTTCTCGTCATTGGGCTATCGAATTTAAATAGTTTTTGTATCAATCGACAGAGAAAGACTTGGCGCATTCAATGATATCAAGAATATTTAAATTGAACACCCCAACACGAAGATATTTGAGCTCAAAGTTAGATTGCTAATGGGAAAAGGGGTGGGGTGCGTTTTCTGTTTTCAATTTTCAAATTTCTGATAACCTTTTTGGGATCACAAATCGGCAGCGAACACCAATTTTACACTGAAAACAGCAAAAAATCTGACAACGCGACGAAGATCGATGTTTTAAGCACTAAATAGCAAATGTTTTAAGCAATGATTACCATTTCCTGGTCGGTACTGAAGCCTAGAGCAACATAGCTGTTTGATTGTTGAAAATTCCTCGTAAGTAGCTCGATGTCCAGATAATAAGTGCCACTTATATTTCGAAACTACATAAACTTTAAGTTATCTTCATAGACGGAAGAAAAAACAAACGTTTATCGAAGCGACAAAGTCGCATGTGTCCGGATTTTGATTGTAACAAGGTACAATGCATTGCTTCGTTTTCCCACATGTGCTCTTGTCAAATAGTTCTCCGAAGGATAAAATCTAAACTATCAAAGGAAAAATAATATAAAATATGATTCAAAATCATTACCAAGCAAGTGAAAAGCGACAAAGCAAAAGCAAGTGATGACCGCATTTCTGAATGCGAGAATTTCCTTTTCCCATACCGTTTTTATCAAGCCTTTTTATATTTTTTCGTGATTTTTCTTGATAAGAAGAGTAGAGTAGACAGAGATTCTATGAAATCATAATGGAAAAAGTTTTTTCTCAGGTTTGCTTTTGGTTTTCTTTTGGTTTTCTTTTGGAATTGAAAATAATTGATGCCCTCGAGCTAAAGGCAAAAATATTGGCATCATCTTTTGAATACCGATTCATTCATCTTTTGAATACCGTTACCAATTCATCTGGATCACGATTCTATTTTATAATCCGGATAATTCGAAATTCTTCTATTTGGTGATTTTCTGAGTGGTTGATGCAAAATTAAGACAAAAATTTAGCCTTTTTTGACATGCAAATTGTAGTTTCGAACTAAAACTAGTTTTGTTTTTAATTTCAAATGTTTTTCAGGCACTTTTGTGCGAATGAACCTCTCGAGAAACAATTTCAATCAGACAATTTCAATCAGAAAATTTCAATCAGAAAATTTCAATCAGAAAATTTCAATCAGAAAATTTCAATCAGACAATTTCAATCAGACAATTTCAATCAGACAATTTCAATCTTAGCTCCCTCAAAACCAAAAAACCCTTGCTTCAGCAGCTCTTCAATGCCCAAAGCCTTTTCTTTTGTCTCTAAATATTCACTTCCATTCATCGATTCTTTTAAACATACATTTGAATTTACAAAAATAATTTATTCTTTTCAACTTTTATATAAGAACAATTTACTATAAATCTCTCTTTCCTGTTCAAAAGTCTTCTTTAACAGGCGCCCGTTCCAAGAACATAACACGCAAAATTGGTGAAGGTGTGCTAAAAAAGGTTTTACTTTTAGGTAAACTTTAAGTTACACATTTTTAATCAAATGTTTGTTTTATTATAAATACCCCATGAAAGCGCCAGACTTTATCATTCCCGCAAAGAAACGGAAACATTTCCGGTTTTTTCGTCGAGTCCACCTAAAAAAGGTTTTAACTTTAAATATGACCTTTAAAGTTTAAAAAATCTATTTCCTAGTTCCTAGAATATTTCTGTTTTTGTTAGTCAAGAGGTTGTAGAGAAAAAAACTTTCAACAAACATACATTTGGACATTGTTGTGCTTGTGCAACGGCTCCAGACCCATCATTCACTTGAAAGCCCATCTGAAGAAAAAGTTTCCTTTTTATTTTAACAATAAAACTTTGCCTACATTATCTCCTGGATTTCGCGAGCAATCCCAATCGGCCACCATGCAACAGTTAGTGACATTGATGCTGTAAAAGGGGATAGACAAAGTGTATTCCCGTAAATACTTTAATAGTACCCCACCGCCCTCGTACAGTCGCGTAGTCGCAAAAGTTTTTTCGTATTTCATTTTTTCAAAGCGCCCGTACTTTAAAAAAATACGTCTTTGGTATCAAAAAATAGCCCTGAATTTCAGCTATTTTTTGATACCAAAGCCCGCATTGTAGCATAAACCAGTGTCGAGAAAAACTCGTTCAAAGCTAGACTATGCAACACTCCGCACCGTCATTATGGGCGGAGGGGTACTATTCAAGTATTTACGGTAGGTTTAAAAAGTCTTCACCCTTTCTTAGATTGCTAATCAGCGTAGAATCAATATATTTAAATGAAATTTTAAACAGATTATTCTTTAAAATCTGACAAGCTTAATGCCAAAGTTATAAAGTTATTCGGCGATGAACGACCAAGTTATAGTTATAGCAAGTTACAACAAGTTATAGCAAGTTATAGACCAAATTATAACAAAAGTTTAACCCTCTTGAAAAATCAAATAAACTTCGCTAAGAGTTTTTGAAACTTTTTTAGAAACTATCTTACATTATTTTAGTTTTAAATGTAGTAGAAGGGAATTTGTATTGTTTCCTCATGTGCTCGTATTTTTGAATTTAACACTAGTGATAAAAAATTGCTCTCGTAAAGTCTTTTGGCTATAACTTGGTCGTTAATCGCCGAATAACTTTATAGCTTTGACATTAAGCTTGTAAGATTTTAAAGAATAATCTGCTTAAAATTTCATTTAAATACATTGATTCTACGCTGAGATATTATCAATCTAAGGGTCAAGACTTTGTTTACAACCTGGAAAAAGTTGGAAAAAGAAACAAGGAATTGTTTTAAATCATTTTTCCAGCAATTTTTTTATCCAACCTTTTATAGTATAAAGCATCCACTTACGAGTAGGTGTAGGTCATTTGTCCAACCGGATATGGAGCCAGAGGATTCGGCTTAAAGAAGGCCGGCAGGCTGCCACACTGTTGGCAAGCTAGGAGGTTTTAAAATGATCAAACAATGAAAATGTTTGCGAACCTCTTGTCACATTCGGATTGCATGCTTTTTTCGTTGTGGGTGGGACTGTTGTCGTCGAGGTGGTCGGGGCTTCTGTTGTGTCGAGCTCTGTTGTCGTTGTTGTCGTTGTTGTCGTTGTTGTCGTTGTTGTCGTTGTTGTCGTTGTTGTCGTTGTAGTTGTCGTTCTATTGTTGGGTTGATGAATTGAAAACTGCGGGCTATTGTCATATGTGACAGTTTGAGCACTTTCTTCATAAAAAACCCATTTTGGTGTCAATGGAAAAGTTGTAGAGAATCAAAAATCAAGTTTATATCCAAATTTTCAGAACGATTCAAAAACTGGTTTTCAAGAAATGCCAAATTTATGAATTTTCACAAAACTTGCAACAAAACTTGCATTTTAAGCGAAACTACTAAGTGTATCTTTTTGGAAATTTGGCTATAAGCCTCATTTTTGATTCTCTACAACTTTTCTATTGACACCAAAATGGGTTTCTTTTGAAGAAAGTGCTCAAACTGGGACATCTCCAGCTCTCGATTTTTGAGTCTCACACTTGTCTCACACACAAACCAAAATCCTACTACGAAAGAGGAATCCACAAATTGCCTGTAAAATGGGCAGAAGTCGTCAATAATAATGGAAATTATTTGGAATGAATTCATGGTTTTATGTTGAATAAATTTTAGTTCAAAGTCAGTTTTCAATTCACCAACCCAATAGAATCTCGTAAAGATGCATAAAACATCTTAAATAATTATCAAACTTTTACATAAAGAAAAATGTTTTGAAAGTTTTGAGAAACTTACGTAGTAGTCGTGGTAGTGGTCGTGGTAGTGGTTGTCTTAAATATTTCAATTTTTCTACCTTTTAATTGCAAGCAAACACTTTTTGTCGTGCTGATTAAGTACTCACCGAAGTCGTAGTGGTTTTCTTAGTAGTCGTTGTTGCTTTTTTTGTGGTTTTAATGGTTGTCTTGGCAGTGGTTTTTATCGTAGTTTTCTTTGTGGTGGCTTTCGTTGTTGGTTTGGTCGTCGTTTTGGTCGTTGTCTTTTTTGTAGTCGTAGTCGGAGCAATGGTTGTCTAAAGGCAGACCTAGAAAACTGGTTATCGCTAACATACATACCGTTGGACAGGCTGGCAATGCATAGACGGGATCTGGGGGCAGTTGTTGCCCACATTGAGTTTGGTTTGTCGAAACGTTGATGACGAGGGTTTCGTTATTGCAACAAGTTGAGCCATCACAAGGGGTCGTTGGACAAGCAATCATTTGAGAAGATGCTCCACTAAATGGATTGTAAAAAGTAGCGCAAATTAAAGTAAAACTAGCTTGGTCTAAACTTGATGGAAATAATGTAAAATTGTTTTAATTTTGTTTTGATTACCTTACAAATGCAATAATGCAAATGTACCAAATGCAAATGTACAAATGCAAATGCAATATTTAGTGCCCACCTGCAAGCACAGCCATAACTTGTCGATTTGCAGGTTCGAGTCTGGTTCACCGTCCCACAGAGGCCACATGTGGCTGAACAAGTGCCTGTCGAGCTCCACGCGGACCAAATGCCGCCCGGTGGACATGGACAAGTGTTCAAAACTTCTGTGTTTCAGATTTATCAAAAAGAACTTTGAAAAACTGACTATTGACTGTACAATTTGGGGCCACGTAGTCACCAGTTTCAGGACTATTTGTGATGTTTCCACAGACGTATCTCTTCAGCACTTGATTCGGATACTAAATTTCAAACTGTTTCTTTGCTAAAAGCTTTTTTAAAAAACCTTTACATACGGACTCTTGCAGGTGTCCCTCGGAAAAGGGCAAGGCGAGTCTCCACAAGGTTCCGATCGAGAGTAGTTTCCACTGAATTGAGGTATGCTTTACTGGTGTTTTCAGTGCTTCTTACGTGCACGGGCATCCGAATTTCCACGAGGTGCAAGTTCTTTTCTGAACCTGCGTTCCGAAGAGGCCGCAAGTGTCCGAGCACAAAGTGTAATTCGACCAGTCCGACCAGACACCGCCAGCTGGACAGGTGGTACAATTTGTGACGGCATGCACAGAGGCCACTAAAGATTAGGCAATGGTTAGGACAACAACAGTTTAGTGTACAGGGTGCGACACAATTATGGGCTCAACTAGGCTTTTCAGTATACAGGATGCGTCACAGTTATACCCCCAGATAAATCAGTCGGTATTAACCGAAAAACAAATCACCCAAAGATAACAAAGCTTTTATAACAATCTTTATTTATATGTTAACAAGTGTAAAACTCAAATTTCAAAAATTCCTACGTCAGCGGTGATGCACGCTTCAAGACGTCGGCGGAAGGCGTCAACTGTGGCACGCAAGGCAACATCAAGCTCGTCTCATGATTTATGGAGCGCTTTCTTCAACGAGTCAACTGTTCGATGTGGTTAGCACAGGCCTTAGCCTCTAAAGTTGTCCAGACTAAAAAATCAAGCGGATTAAGATCCTGGAGCTTGGTGGCCACTCGTTGAATGCGATAAATTCGGGTAGGTTCTGGATGAAGAACGCGCGATTTGTGTGGGTTCGAAATGGCATAAATTCGGTCATTCTGCTTGTTTAGCACTTGTTTAACGTTGAATAATTTTTGATCTGAGAACAAAATCTCACGACGGCCGCGTTGATTGAATCGATTGAGAAGGTCCTCACATCGCTCTTTTCTTTTCTTTTTGGCAGCTTCAGTGAACCCTTAACATTTGTTCTTTTTGAAAGCTCAAGATGAAATCTTGAGTTCGCGCCGCACAATTCGACGCAAAGAAGGCTCAGAAATTCCTATTTTGCGTGACATGATCGTTCCGGTTTACGACACAACCTCTCTCGCAGTTTTTTGATGTTGGCCTGAAGCCCTACAGAACACCGTTTTCCTCGACCAGCTCTATCAACATTTGTTCCCACTTCCTTGAAGTGTTTAATCGTCTTGTTCATGAGCTGTGTAGAAACCAAATTTTGAGGAATTGCACGTGCTCAAAGCCCTCGTCGATTGAACGCTATGATCATGTTCCGATAAATACTCGGCTTGACCATCTCTAAAAAACACTATAGAATCCTAGAAATTATATCAAATAACAAGGGTAAACATGAAAAAAGCAAAAGATATAAAAGAACATGGTATAGGTGGCCCCAAATGGTCATAGATAAAGTTGGCACCCCTAGGCCCATAATTATGTCGCACTCTGTACAAGCTGATCTGCATATTTAGGCTACTTAGTCAAAATCTCAACTTTTCAACAATGCATGACAAGGAATAGTTAACAATTTAGTTAAGCTACACGAAAACTTCAAAAAACTCACCGCTAATGACGAGGAAAATCCCCAGTTGACGGATCATTTTCGAGAGTTAAAGTGATCTCGTTTAAAGTGATCTCTTCGCTTTTTCGACTTCGTTTTATACGGTCAATTTCAATTGAATCGCATCAAATGACCGATCGCCTAGCACAGTCTATTGTCCGATTAGCAAAAGCTAACAAGTGTAAGTGAGCACAATGCCCTGCACACCCACACTAACCATACAAATTGAAATTTTCACTATTGTGTGTAGCTGTTTTCGCGTGGATCGGTCAATGGCGACGTCACGGGCTTTTAGCCTGGACTAAGCGTTTTTTTTTTTGAGTCCTACGTGCTATTTGTTCATCGAAAAGCACCGTCCGGTTCACTTTTTTGTCTACTAGAAAAATATATTGTAAAAAAACAAAACTCGAGTGTATTTTTGAAAGTTCATTAAAGTGTTCATTAAAAATTTTTTTAAATCTGCTCGAAAGGTTTGCAAAATGATATCGATTTTCGCATTTTGCATAAAATTCTGTTCAAAATGAGCTCATGCACACAAAATACAAACCAGAGAACGAGTTTTGTAACGGCCCAGAAGATGAGCCTTGCTTTCGTTGTTTTCATTCAACTCCCCAAACCCAAATGAAGACCAAAACTAACTGTAAAGTTAGTTTTGGTCTTCATTGTGATCGTGCTACGAAAAGTTCCGGATTCTCCACTTGGCTTCCAAATGAAAATAGATTGCTTTAGATGAAATAGATGCAATAGAAAATAGATGAAAATAGATTGCTTTCTCATTTCAGGGGTGGGACAAATGCGACTTTTTTGCGCACCTGGACATTCGCACCTTTTTTGCTGGAAAAGGCCTTAGGAAAGGTCGTAGAGCTTCAAAAATGCTTTCATACAACGGAATCGTATGCGTAGATTCCGAATTTCGACAAATCAGATCTCGCTGACACGTCAAATTTGAGCTAAAATGCAAAAACTGCGGAAAAGCGTTAAGTTGCGTAGTTTTTGCCTTTTAGTCCAAATTTGACGTGTCAGCGAGGTCTGATTTGTCGAAATTCGGAATCTACGCATACGATTCCCTTGTATGAAAACATTTTTGAAGCTCTACGGCCTTGCCTAAGGCCTTTTCCAGCAAAAAAAAAAAGGTGCGCAAATGTCCAGGTGCGCAAAAAAAGTCGCATTTGTCCCACCCCCCATTTCAACACAAAATTTATCGTGTAAAAAAATACTTTCAATTAATTCAACAAAAAAAAAATGATTTGAAAACGAAAAAGAAACGACGACGCGGCGCTCCCATCGACTACCTCCAAATGGCGACGACGTCAATTGGAATGCTTTATTACCTATTTAATATTTAATTCTGGTAAATTACCTATTTAATTATGGTAAATTACCTATTTAATTCTTGTGAATTACAAACTTTTACAGCCATATTTAGGTTAAAAAAAGCTGAAAATATAAAACATTTATTGCTTTGCATTTCATTTTGAGTTAACTGTACTTTTAACTGACGTTTGCGCTACGCTAGGCACAATTTGAATTTTGAAAACAATTTGAAATTTCTTTAATCCCATCGCTTTCAGCGCTTTTTTACGAATGGTTTTGTTGAAGAAGAGGTAGACAATGGCCGGCATACCTGGAAAACATTTTTGAATTTAATCAAAAAAAGAAAGTAGAATTTACAATGCATCAGAAACCATGCATTCGAACTGATATACATCATAAGCATAAAATAGGGAGAGCTGGCGAAAAGGCCCAACGTCGCATAGGCGGTGGCAGTGAGCAGAGGGAACACGGAGACGAGGATGGCCTGCTGAAGGACCTGTGATCGGGAAATAAGTAGGTAGATTTGGTTATCGGATTTCCTCTAATCGTGAACCGGGTCAATTTAGAAGGCACTATTAGAAGAAAGACGGTAGGTCAATTGGTATGGATAGGGAGAGTCGACATTCTTCGTTCCAGTACGAGATTCCAGTACGAGATCAAACTCAAAACCCAAGCCACTCTTTCTTTTGCTTCAACAAAAACCTGTTTTTTGTAGGAAACCATTTGTCCATATTTCCTTTCTCTTCTCCATTGCAGCAGATAGGTTAATGGAGTGAAAATGCCCAATGAAAAGCAGAAAATCAAATTGAAAATCCCCTGCACTTTTGCCTCGAACTGAAATTGAATGACAGATAGGAAATCGTGTAAAGTATTAAAGCAAATTAGCGCTAGGAAAACACAGAAAATCGGGGTACCTGATTATTTGTGAGACCCGGAATCATCGGATCGAAAATCCAACTCCCGAAGTCGGCATTGAAAAGACCAGGTGTGCCGAAAAGATTGAGATAAACTCCGAATCCAATTGAGATTCCAATCGACCACAACGCTCGGTTTTCCTCAAAAACGATTTTGTCGTTGATTTAAGTGGTAAACCTTGAAGAGAAAGTCCTTCCATTTGCTGGCAGCTAAATCGAGTATTCGCGTGAGAAGAAGGAGAAATGTCAGAAGAAAGGACGTATTCGCCGATTCTGTAACGGATTCTCATGGGACAATCAAAAATTTACTAGAAATTAAACCATCATTCAGCCAGGAATCGATGCCGAAAACTTCAAAAACCTAAACGAAACCAAGACGGACAGTTTTTCAATTCAAATTGGCTCTTGGTTTTGGGCCTTTTTCACAAACATCGCCTCCCCCACCAGCCTCCATATTTTTAGGGTTTAAACTTTTATTTTATTTTTTTCATTTCAATTCAAGGATTTCAAGAGCTGAGTCATTATTTTCTACTTACGATTGCCAAAGCTTCCGAGACAATAAATCAATAAAGGATAATCACAAAACACGGTTCCGACAGCCACAAAATATCCAGTGAAATGTCCAGCAGTGAAAATAGCAAAACAATCACAAATCCCTAAATATCCTAAATATTAAATGTCTAAAGTAAATGGTTAAAAGAAGTAAAAGTTAAAAAGGTTAAAAGAAAGAAGTAAATGGTTAAAAGTAGACTTCGGAAAACAAAACTTAACAAAAACCAAAACCAAAACTAACCAAAACTCGCCAATATCTCGCGACTGGGAGGAGCTAGCGAAAATCTGTTTGCAGATTTGAAATCAGCATGCAAAAATCTATCCCATAGGCTCTTTTTTCGAAATTTCGAGGTCGTGTTTTGGTCCTTTTTTCGGCCGCGAGATTTTGGGGGGGGGGGCACATCGGCGCGAAAATGCGTTTTCTATAGGATTTTTCTGGGAGTACCTTTTTTAGATGCGGAAAATTGTGCTGATTCCGAATCTGAAGGAATTTTCCAAATCCCTCTGACAGAAATTTTTTAAATTGAGTTTTAGCAGTTTTTTGGTCATTTTGTATGGGAAATTTTGTGGTACCCTGCAGTTTGGAGCTCGTAACTCGACAACGAGGGTCTAGAACCAAAAACGAAGGAGTAGGTCTTATTCTAGAGATTCTTACGAACATTTTGATGCAAAAATCATAAAATTTGCTCAACTCTACAAAAAGTTATAACATCTTTAAAGAAATTTTGCAAAATACACTAAAAACATCAGGGGAAACCGTGGCCGAGTGGTCTAAGGCGCGCGACGTCAATCCAGCGCAAAAGTACGGGGTTGTTGGTTCGACTCTCCCGCGCACTTCAGTCATTATTTTGCATATTCCTTAATTGTTTTGAGTGAATACGATACATAGCTACATTGTTCTTTTGAACAAAACAATTGTGCAATAGAGAATTTTTAAATTTTCTCATTTCTTCTTTAAAAAATGTTATAACTTTTTGTAGAGTTGAGCAAATTTTATGATTTTTGCATCAAAATATTCGTAAGAATCTCTAGAATAAGATCTACTCCTTCGTTTTTGGTTCTAGACCCTCGTTGTCGAGTTACGAGCTCCAAACTGCAGGGTACCACAAAATTTCCCATACAAAATGACCAAAAAACTGCTAAAACTCAATTTAAAAAGTTTCTGTCAGGGAGGGAAATTATTCCTTCAGATTCGGAATCAGCACAATTTTCCGCATCTAAAAAAGGTACTCCCAGAAAAATCCTATCATTTTTGCCTTATTTCGCGCCGATGTGGGGGGTAGTCAAAACAGCGCCGTCAAATTTCTCACAATCCAAAAAACCAAGCCGGCTCAAGTTTTATATCAAAAAATTCCTTGCATTCTTGGCTACATGATGGGTGAAACAGTTTTTTTAAAAAGTTAATATTTCATAGATAAAAAGAGCACTCAAAATGGGTCTCTAAAGATATTCAGTTAACCAACTGAGTATCACTCGAATTTTAAATTTACATGTTAATTTATATGCAAATTGAGTTTTGGTTTGTTTTGGTTTTGGTTTTGGTCTGGTTTTGGTTTTGGTTTCGTTTGCCGAACTCTAGTTAAAAGTAATTTAAAAGCAATTTAAAAGCTATTTAAAAGCAATTTAAAAGTAATTTAAAAATAAATGGTGGTTAAATCTTGATTTTGAATCTTAAATGGTTAAAAGATTTAACCACCATTTATTTTTAAATTACTTTTAAATTACTTTTAACTTACTTCTAACCTACTTCTAACCATCTACTTCTTTCTTTTTCTTTAAACTAAATCTTGTTTAAGACAACTTTTAAGATTTTACCGCAAATTTTTACATTTCAATTACGCTAGAGTCAAAAAATCTATTAAGGAAACAAAAAAAAAACAATTGAAGATTCAATTTCCAGCACCATTTCACTCACCCAAGGCAAACATGAGTTTATACGCAGAATACTTGAGAAGCTCTTTCCTTCCAATAATCGCCAAACAGATTAAGTAAAGAATCTCAAAGTTTACGATACTTTTTCTCTTTCTCTGTATTTTGCGTTACCTGAATGAAAAAGCTAAAAATGATATAAAACAAGCCCAACGATAAATGGGCTTGTGATCTTGGTGAGACTGGAGTGTAGTTGCTGAAAAATAAAACATTTTAACATTCGAAATGCTGAACATTTTTTTATTTGGTTCCTATTGGGTAGATATTTGGTTACTATCTGGTTCCTATTGGGTTACTATTTGGGTCCTATTTGGTTCCTATTGGGTTACTATTTGGGTCCTCTTTCGTCCATATTTGGTTCCTATTGGGTTACTATTTGGTTCCTATTTGGGTCCTATTTGGGTCCTATTTGGGTCCTATTTGATTCCTATTTGGTTCCTATTGAGTTCCTACTTGGTTCCTATTTCTTTCCTTGTAGTTCCTATTGGGTTCCTATTTGGGTCCTATTTGGTTTATATTGGGTTACTGTTTGGGTCCTTTTTGGTTCCTTGTAGTTTCTATTTAGTTCCTATTGAGTTCCTACTTGGTTCCTATTCGTTTCCTTGTAGTTCCTATTGGGTTCCTATTTGGTTCCTATTGGGTTCATATTTGGTTCCTTTTTGGTTTCCATTTGGTTTCTATTTCCTAAAACGTTCATCACTTTAACAATTTAACAAATAACAATTCAATAAAAAAAAACAAATACAAATGCTAACAAAATAACAATTAACAATTAAAAATTGATCAAGTATGATTAAAGCTTCAAAGCCAAACCCGCAATCGTATTTAGGATTCGCTTCTAGACGACCGTAAATCCAAAAAGTCTCCATTTAGGAAGACAAAAAAATACAAAAAATGATTTCAAAATGAAAGATAAAATAAATAATTTTCTTTCAAACGGATTCAACAATTTTCTTTCATTTCGGGTCCTTTATAAACTGCTAATTTAAGCGTATACATAATGAGCATTTTGCTTTTGCGTGGGGAGAACTTTTTGGTGTTTCAACGATTCAAAAATCTTTTTTTTGAGATGGCTTTTGCTCATTGGAAAACTATTTTTGAAAGTTTGACGTTTTTTTTGCAGAAGTTCTTCCCACGTAAAGACAGTACACTTTTTTTCAGCTTGATTTTCGAGAGAGTTAATGCTAGTTTCCCTGATTCTTTCTTTCTTGTGACTAGTCGATTTATGTTTTCTTTCTGTCGACTCATATGTTTCTTAAGCTCAGCTAATTTGTTTGTGCCACAAATTTGGCTTTAATTCCTCTTTAAGTCCTCTAGTTTGAGTTTGTGTTTACTCCGCTTCCCTTGAATGTTCAAGTTTGACTTCATTTTGAACTTTCATTACAGAAAACATTACAGAAATTCATTACAAAAGTTAAAACACGATTTTAATTGTTATTACTTTTGTTTTATTCTACGTTTCTGTTTTCTGAGGAATAAGCTGTCAGTCGACAGAAAGAATACATAATCGACTAGTCACAAGAAAGAAAGAATCAGGGAAACTAGGAATTTGATACCAAAGCGCGCCGAAATAAACGTACTGGTGTCGAGATATGAGCGGTTCTTTAAGCGTTTCCAAAATCTGAAATTAAGACATCACTTACAAGCCATTTGATGGTGTTTATTCAATTTGAAACATTCATTTTATGTTTCTCAATTTCCGTCGCAAGCTTACAGCGAATTCCTTCAATTCCTTCCTCGGCTAGATAAAGAATAGATGTAAACCTAGAACAAATAGCCTGGAAACCTCTTCATCCTATTAACTTTTTTTTGAGTAGACAAATTTTAATAAAACTTTCAATTTCTCTTAGTTGGATAGCATAGAAAAATTGGTATTGATCAGATTAAAAAATCGATTTTAAACCCGTTGTGATGGTTAATAATAGAATCTATTATTTACGGTAGGTAATCACCCTTTCTTTTTCCCTTTCTATCGTAATCTTTCCCTTCCAACCTTTGTCAATTCCACAACATTCAAGATTTCATTGGCAATTTTTTTTTAAAAGGCTTTTGAAAGGCTTTTTTTAGACTTTGAAGTTTTCTTCTCTTTTCGCTTTTACACCATCATTTATTGGAGTGGGATAATTATTAGAGCTATTAGAGTATTTACGGGAGATAAACCTTTAAACTTTCCACCGTAATCTTTCCTTCGTATTTGTCAATTTCATTTGCAAGAACTCATTTAAACTTTATCGACTTTTAAATGTCTGCGAAATCTTTTTCGTAAACGTTTTCAATTTGTCCTTGTAGTTTCAGTTCCCCCCTTTTCTCGTAAACAAGCACAAAATAGTGACAAAGTTAGCAGGATCACAAATCACAAATGAATCATTTAAAAGATGTCCGTGATTTGAGGATAGAACGAGATTTCAGGTCTAGAGTTGAAGATGAGATCTTGATTGGAAAATTTGAAAAAATCAAAAAGCAAGCTGATTGAAAAATTTGAAAACAGTACACTTCACTTGTTAATACATAATTTCAAGACAGGAGGGGTAAACGCACCCCTTTCCTGGCAAACTCAGCCCTCAATTTCTCTGTAAAAATAGCTCAATTTACGAGAAAACAAAGAGTGTAATAGAAAGGGTGCACAAAGTACAACAAAGTACAGTTTCAGGGCTGCTCCAAAAGCGATTTTATTGGATCGAGCAAAGTTTCAGCTAGAAGCCAAAAAGCTGGCTACTCATCAAAAGTCAGGTCTAGCCTTGATCAGCCTTGCAGGTCACAAAGTCAATTTGAATAGCAAGCATTCGTTTTGCTCTTGTTTTGATCAAAAGCCAAGTCCTGTCCTGGCTTGACTTGCCTGGTTAATACAGGGCCTGATACAGGCCGAAAATGATCCCTTTGTGGTGTAGTAGATAAGGAGCTCGTATCAAGAGCAAGCCATTCACCTTTTTGCTCAGGTTCAATTCCTTTTGTAGCTAGATCTAGTCAGAGCTGGGTCTGATTTTTGATCAGACTCTGGCCTTGCCTTGATTGGATCTGATCTGGCTCTAGGACCAAGTTGAAAGCCAGTTTGATCAGCGGAATTACCAAGTTTCTAAACAAAACAATAGTATGTGTTGTTTTTGATCACCTCGATTACTTATTTATCGATTTGAATGTATGAGATCGAGTGACGAATCAGCGATCTCTGCGATCCCTTTCCCATCTTTCCCTCGATTTCCCCCTGTCTGACCATATCCATTCAGCTGTGACAAATACCCAAAGAAATACAAAACATAACAATGCAAAAACCCTTCCTTCTCTTTTCATTTTCTCAGTTCTAAACGCACCGTCCACCAGAAAAAAAAAGCAAAGATTTGTCCTTGTCTTTTCCCCTTTTTTTTCAATCAAAAATTTTCCACCTTTTAAACCCAGTTTTTGCCCAACTATTTGTGTCTGCTTATTTTAGTATTGAGCAATGAGAATACTGTACTCTTTATCAACTCTTTGTTTTCTATTGCGATTTGGTGAAGCTGATTCAGGTGATCAGCTCGTTGGATCGGTGGGTTCTTTAAGAAACACTCAAACACACTCAAAATTGACCGAATTTCGAAGCAAATTCGAGCTCGGCTTAGAAAATTCGTTCAAAGTAGCGGCTCGGCTTAGAAAATGCGTTCAAAGTAGTTCAAAGTAATTCAAAGTAGAAAATCGATCAAAGCAAACTCTTTTCTCATCTTTAACAAATTAGGACTTAAGTCTAAATAGAATACATGTATTGAAGAAAATTGAACTATTCAGATAAAGATAGAATGTAAAACAAGTTACAATGCAATCGAGTAGTGCACTTGATCAAAGATTTTTCAAATCTAGCCTATAAACGAAGGCTGGCCTGTTCCTGATTCTGGTTTTATTTACCTTACTTACCCCAAATCAAACCCTACTCCATCAATCACAAAATAGTTTTATTCAAATAGTTTTATTCAAATAGTTTTATTCAAATAGCTATATTCAAATAGCTATATTCTAATAGCTATATTCTAATAGCTTTATTCAAATAGCAGTATTCGAATAGCAGTATTCAAATAACTTGATTCAAATAGCTTTATTTAAATAGCTTTATTCTAATAGCTTCTTTATTCAAAAGCGCATTTCTCTCGTGCCTTTAACTCTTCATTTTCACGAGAAAAATGGGGGAATTTGATACGCTAGACGATGTGTGTTTATAGGAACAAAAGTACCAGTTTTGGAGCTGCACTTTGAGAGTTGTTTTCATCAATTTTCACCCAAACTTTGACCCGTTCTTTTCCCGTTTCTTCTCCAGACTCTCTAGACTTTTGATTATCTCAAAAAGGATATCCAATCCATCCAATATCGATATATTTTTTTCATGTTTTCGTCACATCATTCGATTGTCTGAAAAGAGGATGAAATTGATGAGAGAACGGAAAGTTCGAGAAGAAAAAAAAAATGAAAAGAATGACCTGGGAGCTCAAAGAGTTTAAGAAAGTATCCCTTTAAGAAATAACTGAATATCTGATAACTGAATATCTGATATCTCAATTTAAACAATTTCAGATCACAAAAGACGGCTCAGATATTCTCAAGAAAGCGTCCACGGGTTTTGGGCATGTTAGACAGGTAAAATTTCATTTCATCTCATTTCAATAATACTAAAATTGTAGAAAATTGAATACTCTGAAAGTTTTAAAATGCTTACTTTTGTTTAGGGATTTGTTAAATGCTAATTTATACCTTTCAATTTCAATTTTTCTATTATAAACGTGAACTCTAAATGGAAATCCATGTAAATTTAAATAATTTTGTTTTCTATTAAAAAGTACAAGCTTAGTTTCGGTTATTTTCTTCCTTTCTTCTTCCTTTCTCTTTTTCTCTTGCCAAGTTAAGGTACCGAATAGCTCAGTGGTTAGAGCCCAGCAATCTCGAAAAGCAAAGGTCGAGGGTTAGATGCCCCTCCGGAAATCTTCTATTTCTTTTTTTCTCCACTTCTTCATGCTTCAACTTTTTTCAGTGCTCATGCGGTGAACAAAGTGTGTGTAGCCGAGATGAAGCGACAGCCACTGAGTGCAATCGACCGTGCTTCTGAGCGATTTATAAGGTCATTTTTTTGTAAGCCTTATCAAATAATACAAAAATTGAGCTAATTAAATGAAAACTGGCGATATTACGACACAGCGACATGTCAGTGTCTATTCCTGTAACCTCTCTAGAACACTTTTTCCTATCCCAGCTACTACAGGGTGCGGCAAAAGTCCTGACACTTTTCCTGTAAGCGTAATTTTGTTGGCTTCAAAAACCCGTGAATTTCAAAACTAACGCCGGATTCTAAAAATTTAGGTAGTTTCACCCCAATATAGCCATTTTCATCAAAAGATTTCAACTCTCAATAACTTTTTGACGAGAATTTTTATATCCCGGTCTGGTCGCTGAAGATTTTTGCGAAAGTTGGACTTAAACTTTGCAGAATGAAATTTTTCCAAAACTGCTGTTACCATTTGATAGAACTGAGTTTTTCTTGAAAACAAGCCACAAAAAGCTTTAATATCTCAAAAACGAAAGATTTTCAAGCGATTCTACGAAGGGCACCCAAATCTCAACAGCAAAAAACAAGGCGGTAACGACCTTTAAACATCCACATCAATTGTTGGGATGGCAATTTTGTGTAAAAAGTATATTAGGGGGTAAAATATCTGAATTTTATAATCCGGAGTTAGTTTTTCAAAAATCGCGTTTTTTCCAAGTCAAACTGTTTACACAAAAGTGTCAGAACTTTTGCCGCACCCTGTAGACATGGGAAACGTCGATAGGTGTACAAAGGGAAAAATGTCATAGCTTGTCCAATTTTGCCTCAATCTATTTGTCTCTGATTTGAATTGATGGAAAATGAAATTCTGCGTCAAATGATATCAAAATCAAAAGATTAGAGTGAAATTGGCCGAGATATGTCATTTTTCGTTGCACGACTATTGGCATTCACATCGAGATTCCTCAAGTCTAGTAGCTACAGCATTTAGAGCTACAGCATTTAGAGCTACAGCATTTATAGCTACAGCATTTATAGCTACAGCATTTATAGCTGCAGCATTCAAATACTTTAGCTATTATCATTTTTATTATCACTTTTATTATAATTATATAATTTCAACATTTCAGGTGACCTCAAGAGTCGACCAACTTTCCAGTGTTTTGATGAGAAAGCGGGATCATCGAGGGATTTCTCGGTGTTTTGAGACACAAGTTGATGGGTGAATCTTTATTTGAATAGATTTTCACAAAATAAATTTACTGCTACTAGTCTCTTTTATTCTATTTTTAGTTGTGTCTCAACGATGAACGGTCCACAAATACCAAAAAACAGATATCTCTCAACTTCAGCCTTGCACAGAATGCCCTCGAGAGGAAAGATCCAACATTGGAGGTGCGGGATTTAATGCTTTTCTAAAAGATCGGAATTTCAGACTCCAGATTTTCTTCAGCTTTTCCGAGAGCTCAGTTCAGCTTTACTTAATTACGACTCCTTCCATCATCGAAATGATTTCAAAATTAAGTAGAACGGAGAAAAGTTGAAGAAAAGATAACGGCAATTTTCAAAACACCTTTTAGAAGGCGTATACGGATTCTTACTCTATCTCCAGATTATTTACAGTTAACTTATCTGTGCTTAAAATCCAAATGTACCTTTCTGCAAATGCAAATTGATTTTAGGCTCTCCCTCTCACCAATCAAGCATATTCTGACTCGGCAGGCGAGAGTGGGCGTTGTGTTTGAAAGAATGTTTCCCTAGCAAAGAAATCTACATGGATTCTGTTTTGATCGAAAGGGGTGAGGATTGAAAATTAATTCTTTTTGAAAAGAGATTTCGATAATTGGCTTATTCCCTACCGTAAAACCTAAAGAGAACTAAAGAGAAAAGAGAAAAACGCGTTTTCATCATCCGTCCTCTTCTAGGCTCATATTTTTGTTATTTGTAGACCTAAGCAACTATTTCTTTTTATTCTCTTCGAGGTATTCCAGGAAATTGATAGAATTAAGGTTGTCTGGATGGGGTAAAATGTGCTAAAATCTCGGCTTATTACAGGTTGATCTCAACCGCTCTAGGCAGTCCGTTCTAGGCTCATATTTTTGTTATTTGTAGACCTAAGCCAACTTATTTCCTTTTTTTAAATAAAATTAGTATCGTTTACTGTACACATTGAAGATTTCATGATCATAAAATCACTAGATAATTTTGTTTTAAGTTTACTGAAAATAGGTTGTCAAAAACAGTGAGCTCAAATTCTAGGGGTTTCTCTATCGATGTTCTTATAGAAAGTATTAAAGTATTTATATTTTTTGAACCAAATCTATTTTAAACATAACAAAGCCTAGCTTTTAGAGAAAAACTGCAAAGAAAAAAGTGTTTTTTTTTGTAGGAATCCCGTAAAAAAAAAGCTCGCTAGTTTTTTAGACAAGAAATTTTTAAGGTTTCAAAAAATTATCTATTGATTCTAAGATCACGAAAACTTGAATATATACAGAAAATTATATGTATTTTTATTTTAAAAACAAATAAATAGTTTTCGTCGACAAATAACAGAAATATGAGCCCAGAACGGACCGCCTGGAGCGGCTGAGATCAACCTGTAATAAGCCGAGATTTTAACACATTTTACCCCATTCCAGATAGCCTTAATTCTATCAATTTCTCTTAATCTAATCTTTTCCTTTTCACCTCCTGAACACTAAAATTCAGCTGTCAACCAAAATTGGAAGAAAGGAAAGCGAAGAAATCACTTAAACGTTGCACACACAAAATTCACTGGAAAGACTGGCCGGCGATCTTTGTCATTGCTCAGCTGATGCTGGATTGAGTCAGTTTTACTAGCAATTAAGAAGATACACTTCTAAGGCCACAAAATTCATCTCAAAATCTCCCATTTAACAGTGAACTGAACTGGTTATTGCCTTTTCGATCACAGGAAATTCCTCAAGAAGACGCATAGAAAAAACACGGATAAAATTTGAAATAAATAGTTGAGAAATTTTTCCACAAACTATATTTTCATCTAACAAAAATCTAATCGAAAAGTTAATTAAGATAATTAAGAAATGTTATCGTAGTTGTAGTATCGTAGTAATCGTAGCGCTATCGTAGTTATCGTAGT
>CAUEEP010000448.1:0-45051 GCA_958450365.1 Mesorhabditis belari | reverse complement strand
GCCAGGCTTCCGCAAATGCAAATCACTTTTCTTCTCCTAACATTTTTCTTCTAAAAATTCTGAGTTAGCCAACAAAAAAAAAGAAATCTTGTCACGATCAATATTCGACCAGAGAGAATGAACCATAGCGAATCTGAATGTGGGAAATCTGAAATGGAAATGTGAAATATAGAGAAATGTATGGTGAATCGAAATTGACTTGAGGGAGTTGATAAACCCTAAATCTCCACTCACCAAGCTGTCAGCAAGAGTAACGATCGGAAATAGTCAGCGAAAAGATTCCAAACTCATCAACGGAATGTATGCACTGAAAAATGATGATGATAGATATTGATTACTGTAGTTTTTGAGACGATTTCCCCTACCCAGCCATAAACATATCGAAAAAGGCAGGCAAACCGAGGTACAGATTTTGAGAGGCGCGATAGAACGCCTAAAGGTTTTTCTCATCAAAACTATTTGTGAATATAGGAGGTATACCTTTATTAAAGAGTTTAGCGCTTTTTTTAACGTTTTTACATTTGCTCACCTATTATTAGGTTGTCCGGAAATAAATGAGCGTTTTTGTATTGTTTATTATTTGGGTACATTTTTCTCAATCAAAGTATGCTCTGTACCTTGTAATGTTATATACCACTAGGAAGCTGAGTTCGCGCTCTCTTTAACCATGCCTTTAAAATTTTGTTGAAATAAAATTTTTGCGAAGTATGCAAGCTTCGCCGTCTTAGATGTCGAAACTAACTTTTGCAAGATTTTCTTTTATGAGTTCAAACTCGGTCGCAATGCAGCTGAAGCGGCTCGTAGCATTAACGAAAGTTTGGGGCCAAGGCAGTGTCGGCGAGTCAGCAGTGCGAACTTGGTTCCGAAAATTCCGAGGTGATCGATTTTGATCTCGAAGACAAAAGGAAGGCCGTGGCCGTCCTGTTGAACTCGATGACGACGAAATGAGAGACCCTGGTGGGGAAGCAAATCCACGTACGACTATTCGAAAGCTTGCGGAGGGAGCTTTGGCGATGGAGCAAGACGACCATTTCTGACCGCTTGCAACGGATTAGAAAGGTCAAAAAAGAAGCTCGATAAATGGGTGCCGCACCGAATTGAACGAAAATCAAAAAAATCGTCGTTTTTAGGTGTCGTCTGCTCTTCTCCAGCGCAACAAAAACGACTCATTTCTCGACCGGATCGTAACGTGCGATGAAAGTGGATCCTCTACGACAACCGGTGGCGGTGTCCGCTCCAGTGGTTGGACGCCGGAGAGCTCCACCAGCACTTTCAAAGCAAATTTGCACCAAAAAGAAGGTTATGGTAACTGTTTGGTGGTCGCGCAGTCGGTCTCATCGCCTGCAGCTTTCTGAATCCGGGCGAAGCGATTACGACAGAAAGTACTGCCAACAGATCGACGAAATGGACCAGAAATTGCGGCGAATGGGCCCGGCATTGGTCAACGAGAAAGATCAATTCTTCTCCGCGACAACGCTCGCCCGCACGTCGCACTGCCGACCCTGCAAAAGCTGAACGAACTGAGCTACGAAACTTTTTCCTCACTCGCCATATTCGCCGGACCTTTCGTCACTACCGACTACCAGTTTTCAGGCACCTCGAACAACTTTCTCCGGGAGAAATGCTTCCAAAACTCAAGACGGTGCCAGCCCCGCCTTCGCCGACTTTATCGCCACCAGAAGCCCGGACATCTATGCTACCGGCACACGTAAACTTGTTTCTCGTTGGCAAAAATGTGTAAGTGTAATAGTTCTTATTTCGATTAATAAGAGTTTTGTTTGGATCAGAAGTTATGGTACTTTAAATATTCAAGTTAAAAACAGCTCATTTATTTCCGGACAACCCTATTAGTAAGTAGTTCACAGTAAGTAAGTAGTTCTTTTTGTCTCTTTTTTTCTTTAGTTTTCTTTTCTTTCTTTTGTTTTTTTTTTTTTTTTTTTTTTTTTTTTTTTTTCTTTGTCTTTTTCTTTTAGTTCTCTTTTGTTTCTTTGTTTTCTTTTCTTTGGTTTTTCTTTCTTTAGTTTTCTTTTCTTTCTTTTCTTTCTTTAGTTTTCTTTTCAACTAACCTCTTCATCAACACATAGAAAAGAAAAGCGTTCTCGATGAAGCTAATGATTGCCACTGTTGTGCCCGCAACACCCACCAACCAAAATCTGAATTGAGATCTTTTTTTTGAAAGGAAGATTTGCTTAAGATCTTTGATCAGCGAATATCTGTTTACTCATAGAAGGTTTTGAATTTTTTTTGTTTAAAAACAAATTTTATTTACTCAGTCTGGTTTTAGATAAGATATGCTAAATGAAACAAAAAAAAAAACGTTTTATAAAATCCTTTATAAAACTTTTCAAGCCTTTTCAAGTCTTTCCCTTCAAGCCTTCAAGCCTTTTCAAGCCTATAAAACTTTTCAAGCCATCAAACTCGTTTACATTTTTGGCCATTGGTCATAGGCCAATGTTGGCTCAAAGATTGTAACTGTATTGGATCAATGAGTTGAACTCGAGCTGTGAATTGAGGCAACCATTGCTGACAAAGAAACCCTGATAAAGTACCGTACTTGGAATTGAAAAGTTTCCCCTTGAAGTTCGGGAAATTCTTCCAGTCATTCGACAATTTTTGAGCCAACATTGGCGCATAACTCAAAATTCATCACTTTTGAAGTGATTAATTTTTGCAACTTGATTACTTGATTGCGAAATGCTAAGTTTTGATAAATCAAGCTCTACGCCAGAGGTGACCTTGACCTGAACCCTAGCCTGACTTGGTTTTACCAGTTCCAGTTATACCAAGATCCAAGATAAGCTAGAGCTGACCTTGACCTGAACCTTAGCTCGTCTTGGTTTTACCAGCTCCAGTTATACCAATTTTAAACTAAAGATAAACCAGCAAAGGCCAAATAAAGCATCTGGCTTGACCAGGAGAATCGATTTGAATGATTGAATGATTATTTTCTCAACAAACCTCTCGGTGACAAATGGCGGATCATAAAAGCAATCCGAATTATTCCCATTTTCTTTTATTTCTTCCACATACTCGCTACTCGTTGCGTTCATTTTTTTTTCTTCAACTTTTCTTTCACATCACAATCATATCAGAGAAATGGGAAGCAAAAACTGAAACTGATAATTGTAGTAAACAGATACACATTGTAGTAAACAGATAATTGTAGTAAAAAAAATAAACAAAGTATAAAATGTTTAGAGTTGTGGCTTTAGAGTGGACAAAGACGACAAGAGACAAAAAAAATTGAGACAAGAAAAAGTAAGGAAACGACCAGATGGCATCGAAATAAAATAAGGCTGAGAAAGTGATGCGTGATGTTATTTGGGGATTGGTTTTTGAAATGATAAGATTGTGCCTTAATTTCAAAGAATCTTGAGCAGGTTTGTAGGAGAAAAAGTCGGATTGATTAGCGCTACATCTAGTTTTAAGGGGAAAGCTTCAAGAATTTGGTTAAAACTGAAGAACTACCCAGAGTGGTTGTGCTCTAAAATTGAACAACTCATTTCTTTGTTTTCTTTTGTATCCTAACGCTGACTTGGGAATGCTACCGTAATGCGTAGCTCTGTTTGGCTAAAAGATACTCAGAAAGCGCATTAATTAGACAGTAAGACAGTAATCTGAAGTAACCTGAAGTAATCTGAAGCTAAGTTCTTAGGAAAACAAAAATCGTCAAGTAAAGACATTCCATAGCATTTCTATCTACGTCCGAAGCAGGATATCGTCAAAATTACATTTCAACAAAAAACTCGCAACCATTTCTCGGAAAGGAAATCATTTTTGCAGTCTTTCCTCAAAAAAGGTGAGTATGTGTTTGGAGAGGTGCGGAGAATTGACTGCTCTTCCCTTTCCACAAACCACAAGCCACCTTCTTCTTTTCGACCATTTTGAAGAAAAGGTGAGGATAAGTGAATTCCGACCCAAACCCAAACCCTCCCCCCCCCCATTCCCTTCCATCTGTGTATGCGACTCTAAAGCTTTCCCTTCCCCTTCGACTGAAGAATCCACACACAGACACATCCCTTCAGCCCCATCTCCCCAGCCCCATCTCCCCAGCCTGCCCCGTTTTCTCCTCCAAACACCTAATTCGGGCCCCAAAAATAAACCCCGAATCCATCCACCGCCATTTTTAGTCAACCCCATCCTCTCTCCATCCTCGATGACGGATACACGAAATCTTATTTTGCCACACTCATCTCGTCTTGCTCACAACATCAGAAAAAGACCAAAAACAGATTTTGTTGCTAATAGTGGAGACAATGATGTCAGATTGATACTCACAGAATATAATAAGCTAGATAATAAGTTTGTATATCAGAAAGCCAGGGATGTGGCGGATCAGATAAACCCCAGAGACAGTTCAGTAACCAGGTCTGACTTCTGGCTTGTCTAGGAACTTTTGTGAGTCAAAGCCATGGTAGACAAATCAGGCAAAGCAGGCCAGAAGGCAGGCTGGGTTCGGAAAAGTTTCTCTTGAACAATTTTGTTCAGCGCTAGACATATCGTAGTAAATATTATAGAAATGGGAGCTGAAAATGAGATGACAGAGCTGACAATGAGATGACAGAGCTGACAATGAGCTGATAGAGCTGACAATGAGCTTACAGAGCTGACAATGAGCTGATAGAGCTAACAATGAGCTGACAGAGCTGACGATGAGCAATAAGTTTTAGTAAAAAGAAAGTGAAAAATAGATTCAAAATGGCAAGCTTGAATGACAAAAATTAACGAAAAATCGGAGTTAAATCGGCAGAGATCAGTCAAATGATCATAAAATTCCTATTAAACGGTCGTTACTTAAAATCTCCCTCACTAAAGAAAGAGTTGTAAGTTTTGAAAACTCTAACACGAAAACGAATCAAAATTTAATATTTTAGCCATTTTTTGATGGCTTTAGGTCATCCGAAATTTACACAAGAATATCAAATCAAAAATTTTCTGTAAAAGTTAGGCAAGGAAGTCGAATTTCTAACGAGAAATGCTTTTCGTCCTTTCGTAACTAGAACGCAAAAATTTCTTTCGAATGATGGGCAAATATTGAAAATTCCCGCAAAGATTAGCCCCATCACTCCACAAAAAAGAAAGATCTCTTTTTCATCGTTTTTTTTTCTCTTTTTTTTTTCGTTCACATGTTTACTCAACATTAATTCAATTTTCAAGCCAAAATTTATATCATTTCTTGGTATTTTCGTCACGAGAGTTTCTAAATTTGGCCCTTCTTTTTGGGCCTTTTTTTGGCCCTTCTTTTTGGCCCTTCTTTTTGGCCCTTTCAGTCTCTTTAGAAGAAATCAAATGTTTTTTTGCGAAATTGAGCGAATTCTTATCGTTTTTACTAAAGAATTTAAATAATTGCTAAAGATTTACTCGTTTTTACTAAAGAATTTAAATAATTAACTCCAAAATGGTAAAAGGAACGCCTACAATATCATTTCTTTTTTTATGCCCCTTCGTAAACAAGCTGCCAGTGACAACAAAAAATTATCTAAACCTGGCAAGAATAGTTTCTGCAATGTTTCTCAAAAAAAATCAACAACACAAAAAACTGGAAGAACTGGAAGAAATGAGTGCAAGTGCGTTTGCATGAGAAGAAAGTACAGTAAACTCTCTCGATAACGGAATGGAAGAGACCAAACAATTTGTTTCATTTTATAGAGCATTCCGTTAGATAGAGTACCGTTATAGATAGCTTAGCGTCGGATCAAAATTCGATTCCGTTATATAGAGTTTTTCGCTATATAGAGTTCCGTTATATAGAGAGTCGACTGTATTTAATAAAGAATATAATATAATAAATTAAATATAGTTGTGAAGAGCCGACGGAATGGAAGCGACCAAAAAATGTTTCCGTTATATAGAGTGCCGTTATAGATAGCTTAGCGTCGAACGGGATCAAAATTCGATTCCGTTATATAGAGTTTTTCGCTATATAGAGTTCCGTTATAGAGAGAGTCGACTGTTTTACTGTTATGTTCGACACTCCTATGGTTTTAGTCAAAAACAACTACAAATACAAGTACTAAATAGTAAAGGCAAAGAATAGCACAAATTTGGACATTAATATGCTGCAATTTGTTCTGTTTCGAATGATTTCTCAAGCTTTTCTCTAGAAAAAAACCTTTTCCGATAGTTCAAAACTCGATTTATTTATTAAAAAAGAGTCGGCATTTCTGGAGAAAGAGGAAAATTGGAAAAATGCACGCGTGAAATGAAAATGAAACTTTTTTTCTTTGCTTTTCATCTCTTGAAGTGATCAAAGTGCGTAGAAGGGTTTCTTAAGAGAAAATTTTGTTTTTTTTTGTTGAAAGTTTTCAAAAGCAAAAGTATTAAGAAGATTTTGATTGAATATTGAATGTCGATGTTGATGATGTCAAAAAATGTTAAAATATTGTCGATTTTAGCGGAATAACGTAGCTAGATAAAGATTGAGTTTACAGCTACAGTTCCAGTTACAGCTACAGTTACAGTTACAGCTACAGTTACAGTTACAGTTACATAAAGCCTACAGTTACAGCAACGTTACGACATTACAGTTACAGTTAGAGTTACAGTTACAGCTACAGCTACAGTTACAGTTACAGTTACAGTTTTTCAATATCCTTGCAACAGTTTTGCAAAGCGCTAGATCATAATTAGCATTTGATTAAGCATCTAACCTTTGCCGGCAAAAGTCATAGGAAGAAACTCGAGTTGATTGAGCTGAATGCAATTGTCTCAAAAATATGATATAAGAGATTGGAGTCCTCTGTTGCCCCGTTTCCCTTTTCACAGAAATCCCTCGCTCACCCACTCTCGAACAATTTGTCCTCAATTCATTTTGAGGACAGACACAAAAATGACACGTGTGAATTCAACAAATAACCTTTTCTTTTTCCCCATTTTTCTTCGAAATTTTCTAATCCATTTCGCCGTTTTTTTTTTCAGTGGATTTTCTAAAGATTGAGAGACGGCTATTTACCTCAAAAATTGTAAAGATTCATTTGAGGGATATAGGTTACTAAAAATACTAAAAATAAACAATTGTAGTGCTATTGATTGAGGAAAGGAAGGAGTTTTGCAAAGCGTTAGATTTTAATTTGCATTTGATTAAGCATTTAAGCTTTGCCGGCAAAAGTCATAAGACGAAACTCGAGTTGATTGAAAATTTGAAAAGCTTAAAGAACAATTGAAAGATGAAAAGAAAACAATTGAAGAATTGAAGGGGGGTGGGACAAATGCGACCTTTTTTGCGCACCTGGACATTTGCGCACCTTTTTTTTGCTGGAAAAGGCCTTAGGAAAGGTCGTAGAGCTTCGAAAATATTTCCATATAAGGGAATCGTATGCGTAGATTCCGAATTTCGACAAATCAGACCTCGCTGACACGTCAAATTTGGGCTAAAAGGCAAAAACTACGCAACTTAACGCTTTTCCGCAGTTTTTGCCTTTTAACCCAAATTTGACGTGTCAGCGAGGTCTGATTTGTCGAAATTCGGAATCTACGCATACGATTCCCTTATATGGAAATATTTTCGAAGCTCTACGGCCTTGCCTAAGGCCTTTTCCAGCAAAAAAAAAGGTGCGCAAATGTCCAGGTGCGCAAAAAAAAGGTCGCATTTGTCCCACCCCCCAATTGAAAGATGAAAAGAAAATAATTGAATAATTGAAAGATTCTTTTACGAACTTTTACTTGAAATAATGGCTGACCAACAATCAATTTGAACAGTCAAAAAAAAAATCTTTGTTTTTTTGTCTATTTAGTTTAAAGATTTTCAAAAATGTGGTGTAAAAATTAAAGGAATTTGAAGGATTTTAAAGATTTTGAAGTCGTTGAAAGGTGTTGAAAGATTTGAAAGTTTAAAGGGAAAGTTGAGAAAGAAAAATACGATAACTATGAGAAAAATGAATGAAAATTGATTAGGAATACAAAAAGTTTACCTAAAAATGCGTATAACTCGAGTCGATTGAAAATTTGAAAAGCTTGAAGAACAATTGAAAGATGAAAGAAATCATTGAAAGATGAGATTGAAAGATCAAAAGAAAACAAAGCTTTTGACTTAAATTAATCAAAAATTTGATGGAAAAATGAACGCGTGAACGTCTAGCACTTTAAAAACGAAAATCTCAACCTTTTAACGCCTTTCTCGTGTAACTTGAGGCTCACAAAGTGGGGATTTTATTCTTTTGATTCTTTTGATTCTTTTAATTCTTTTGATTCTTTTGATTCTTTTGTTTTCTGTTCTTCTCACCTCTCGAGAAACTGTGAATGAGTTTAGATTTGTGCAAGGGAAAGAAGCGACCAAAATGAAACTAAACACTTAAGATAAGGAGTTCAGAGGGTGGATTTCAGTGAGATTTCCCCCATTTCCACCCATTTCCTGAAACCTGAAACTCTCCCAAATGGGATTCAAACTTAAAACTTTGTCTTTTTCTTTTCTTTTCTTTTTTTTTCCATTTTTTAAACCTTCTCCGTTTTCATATTTTATTTAAATCCCTTTTCACTTTTTGAGAACTTCTTTTTTTTGTTCCTTTTTGATGTTTATGTTCACATTCTTCTATTTTTAGCAAGAATTTCTGAACAAAAAGCACCCACCAAAATCAACAAGTCTAGAGATTTGGAGGATTTTGAAGGTTTTGAAGATCCTTGATAGTCACAAAATGTTTTGGAGGATTTTGAAGTTCCTTGATAGTCACAAAATGAGATAGTAATCAAAAACAGACATATCAATGCTCATAAAATAGAAATATTAATCAAATCAAAGATTAATCAAAACAAAGATCAATCAAATCAAAGATTAATCAAAACAAAGATCAATCAAATCAAAGATTAATCAAAGACATTCTCAAACACAAGGCAAGTGGAAATTTGAGAGACATTCTTGATCATTTTTAGCCTATAGGCCACGTTGAATGATCAAATGTGGATGATGGGCTAAAAAAGAGACCGTATTAGAACCGTATTAGATCAAAATAGGAGCGGAATTGGAACCGTATTGGAACCGTATTAGATAAAAAAAGAACCGTATTAGAACCGTATTAGATCAAAATAGGAACCGTATTGGAACCGTATTAGATCAAAAAAAGAACCGTATTGGAACCGGGGTTAAAGGAGAGGTTAAAGTTCACTTTTAAGTCTATACTATAATGTAAACTATAGAAAAGAAAAGATGAAAAACCAACGCTTCGTGAAAACGAATGAGAATTTCGTGTCGGTCTCATTCCATTCGACCGGGAGAAAAATGGAAATCGGAGAAGTGTGCGAATTAAAAAGGAAATGAAGGGAAAGGAAAAGGGGAAAAATGAGAAGAGATGATGATAGGCAAAGGATTGCACGAATGATAACAATACTAGATTTTGGATCTATTGAATCGAAAAAAAATCTCTGAATGATTACGAAACTTTAACTCATTTCTGCAGATGACATCCCTTTTTTTTGAAGTACATAGCTCGTAAAAATGAGTTCATTGCTCGGAAAAGTTCAAGAGAATAGCTTTTTGGGAACTTGATAAGCAGAAAAAATGATTTCTTAAAATTTGAAATTTAAGCAAAAATCTTTGGGAAGAGTTTTTTGGGTGAGCTTTGCTGAGCAAATGGAAATCCACCTTTCCTGGCACATTGAAATCCTTGTTTTTATTGTTTCATACCTAAATGAACCAAGAAATCGTGACCAGAAGAGGTCATATGGCCCAGAATACCGTATTTTCTCTAATGGCAGTGCACTCCGCTGAGCCGAGTTGATGACGATTTTACAGTTTTCAAGTTTTCCCAGAAATCCAACACTCAAATCCCCCCACTAGATCTCATCGTTAGCTACATTTTCCGACCTCACATCAATAGGTTCTGATAAGCGGTTCTCGAGATTTCAAGCAATTTAGGCAAAGCTTTAGGTGCGCAACTATTAGAAAGAATATGGAATTTAACTATTACGGAACTTTAACTATCAGAGAGAAGACGGTAGCTCTGTATTGTGTACGTTGAGCTTAAAACTCAAAACTCAAAACAAAATTATAGAGTAAAAGCAAGCTCAACTGGGATAGCTTTACACATTTACGACGATTACAGTGATTGATGCTTTCGACTCAATCTCACACAAAGAAGTCTTCCAGGTTAGGCTAGTAGATCAGACTCATCTATTTCCCTAATATTTCCCGGTGAGCCGAGTTCATGACTATTTACGGCTTCCAAAGTTTTCCCAGAAGCTCAACACTCAAATCCCCCACTAGATCTCATCGTCAGCTACATTTTCCGACCTCACATCAATAGGTTCTGATAAGCGGTTCTCGAGATTTTAAGCAATTTAGACAAAGCTTTAGGTGCACTACTATTAGAGAGAATACGGTAAACGAATAAACTAGTACTTTGTGCTGAACACATGTAAACACACCTTTTCTGTCATAGTCGAATCTTTTCTATGCTAAGAAAAATGATAAAGAGGAGTGCGAAGAATGGAGAATGGAGGAACGCGTTCCCATTTTGAGCTGGCACAAATTTAGCTTCTTTACAGAACTTGCAGAATGCAAGTCAAGAGTAAAGACTGACAATAGATTGTTGTAAAAAAAGAAAATGAAAAGAAATCTCAAAATTAGAAAAAGATCTCGACACTCTCCCCAGGGATCGTCACAACAAGTTCAAAGAAAATTCGATTTTTGAAGAAAATCTTTCAAAGTTTAAACATCTAGTTTTCCAAAAACATGCTACAAGATTTAGTATCATCAAATTTGGCTAATATTTCTTGAAATCTCTGGATCTTTTCCCCATTCAGCAATGAGATTTCTCTGTCTATTCCATTTCTTTTTTCTTCACAATTTAATTACGACGCATTTTGCTTTTCTTTCGAAATAAATAAAGAGTTGAAATATTTATGAAATAAGTAGGTTTTTTTCTTTGAAAAAAATATGAATACTTTTTTGTTCTAAAAGAATGGAAATGAGTCGGTTGGAAAAGTCGGTTGGAAAAGTCGATTGGAAAAGTCGGTTGTTTTGCAGAAATAACCTTGTCTGCGCTGTTAGGCTTTGAAAATTCATTTGAAAGTTATAATTTCTGAATAAAAGAACTTACTATAGCTTGCTCATTTGTCTGCAAAACAGACAGTTTAACGAGGATAAATGAAAGGAAAGAATTTCGAGTTTATTTGGTTTTAAAAGCCCTCATCATTTATCGAAAGAGCTTTTCATTTTCTTCAAATTATCTTTACCGTATTTCTTCGAATAGAAGACCGGGTAAAGAGTATCATCGCGTACTCCTGCGTAGCAGCCCTTTTTAAAATTTCTTTTCTGCATAAAAGCTTTCAATGAAGTGCTATAGAGCTGGAAAATGGCTCAAAAATACCACATGAGCTAACAGATTTTTGAGCCATTTTCCAGCTCTATAGCACTTGATTGAAAGCTTTTATGCAGAAAAGAAATTTTAAAAAGGGCTGCTACGCAGGAGTACGCGATCATATTCATTACCCGGTCTTCTATTCGAAGAAATACGGTAAATTTTCTCTACTCATAAGAAATGAGAGAAAATTAGAAGCTAAAGAGTAAAGCCTCGAGTGGAAAGTGTTTGGATTGGCCAATGATTGTGCTCATCTCAAAAAAGAAAAGATATCCATGAATTTTTGAAAGTCTTTTCTTCGAAATGTGGTTCCCGATATGTTTTTGAAAGTTGAAGAATGAAAGAATGGCTTCGGAAAAGTCTCATTTAGGAAAATTGAACAAAATCGAAGGCTACGGTACTTTTTATAGAACGAAAGGCCACGGTAATCGTCTCGTAAACTCAAGTTTACGGTAACTTTTGAAAGTTGACACGTTTCAGAAAGGGAACTCACCCTAATCCTATCGTAATCCTACCGTACCCTGTACTCAAAAGCTCTACATTTTTTGCTTACAGTCAGTAAAGGTTAAAATTTGGAATTCCGAGGCTAGAGTGATCACATGATCCACACAAACACAGTCAACAAATAACGTTTCAAAATAAGTGCCCCTACTTGGCCAAATAAAACCCCAGTGGATAAGTGAGTGTGGGGAATTGGATTCCCCCTTAAGACTCCAAAAAAAACGAAAAAGCGACTCGATCCATTCGACCGGAGACCGGAAAGGACTCCCCTTCTCCTTTCTCGACTTTTCTTTCTTTGGTCGGCTTTTCGGTTCACTGCTCAACACTCCACTTCTTGGGCCAGCCCTCTTTTTACCTTTCACGAAAAGCTTACATTTGCCTACATTAGACACTAGCAAAAGTTATGAATGAAACTTTTTTGGAAATTGGAACTGCAAGACGCGAATTTCTAAATCAAATACCTCGGTTTTGATACAACAGGGAACCCCTATCTATCGAGAGCATGTGCCAGATGGAAAGCGATTACTCGACCGCGCAAAGAGCACTTCGAGCCCTTTTACACAGGGATTTCTTTTGCATTGTAGATGATAAAAACAGAAGATATTTAGATGTAAATTTGTTTTCCGGGGCTTTCGAGATCGTGCAACCAATGAAAGCTATTCATTTTTTGACTCTACCAATTGAAAATCGCATTTAATTGATTGAAATTTATAAACTTTCAAAGTGTGACTACTCAAAGTGATGATATGATATAAGATAATTTCTAATAGACAAATTCAAATAGATTTACTTATAAACTCATTCAAAATCTGCCCTACGTTACAAGAGCTAAAAGATCAAAGTCGAAATTTTCAAAATTTTCATTTTTTTCATTTTTTTTCAGTTCCTGAAAGTGTATCTTTTCCGTTCCCATTTCTCCAAACTTTCAACAAAAACAGCAAACGAAAAGACGAAAAGAAGAAAGAAGAGATTCAATTTCTAACCAAATTCCTCCCCAATCCATTACGGTAAGACGAAGCTTTTTTCTCAAACGTTCTTAGTGTCTTTAACTGCTAAACGAGCACAAGTTAACGACGAAATTTTACAAAGACTGCCTGGACATACATTTTTTTCGGTTTCTGGTCGTTGAATGATTGTCTGACACTCAACATTTTCGAGATTTCTTGATTCGGCTCGGATCAGACATGTTCTCCAGACAAGATCAGGGTCTGAACTTTTCCAGAAGCTATTCTAAATTCGTCCAAAAACTACTAAATCCGGTCGGAAATCTCGAATGGATCCAGATTAAATTTTAGTTCTAACTATAAGTTTAAAAGTATCAAAAACAGGAAAAACAAAAATCCCAAAAAGGTAAGCAATGAATTGGGACAGACAGACAGACAGACAGACATACAGACAGACAGACAAACAGACAGACAAACAGACAGACAAACAGACAGACAAACAGACAGACAAACAGACAGGCAGACAGACAGACAGACAGGACAGGCAGGCAGGCAGGCAGGCAGGCAGGCAGATAGATAGAATTCAAGAATGTAAACTCATATATTAATTGATGCACTTTATTTTTATTTTAAAAATTGCAAAAATTAAGGCCTTTGTCTAATGAAGGTTCAACGAGAAGTAAATGTTGAACACTTCCTGGGAGAAAGAAATGGAAAGAAATAGAAAGAAAAGGAAACGAAGACCAATTCGAACCACCGAATTGTCAAATTTCCCCTTCCCTTTCCTTGTCGAAGAAAAGAGAACGAGTCCAAAAATCCTTAGGGGATTTATTTGGTCATCAAATTTTTTTTACGCACTCTACCCTTTTCTCCTTCATTCCGTTTTCCTCTTTTTTTTTGTTGCAATCAAATTGGAGTTTGGCTTTAGTGAGACAATATATATGTTGTGTCCGATTTAGATTCAATCTAAATCGGACGTCCGATTTAGATTGAACTTATCGCGGACGTCCGATTTAGATTACAGTCTATATCAGACGTCCGATTTAGATTACAGTCTATATCAGACGTCCGATTTAGATTACAGTCTATATCAGACGTCCGATTTAGATTACAGTCTATATCAGACGTCCGATTTAGACTACAGTCTATATCAGACGTCCGATTTAGATTCAATCTAAATCCTATATAGATTGAGCAATAATATAAACATGCTTAATATATTTTCTTAAGCGTTTTCTGTAGTTTATATAGACTGTAATCTAAATCGGACGGAAATCTAAATCAAACACAACATATACATTGTCAAGATTGTTCTACAGATCACTACAAGCAGGCACGCGAGAAATGTTAAAGTTTTGAATCTTTATCACATATCAATGTATTCGAAACATTTCCCTCAAATTTTCTCAACCTTTTCCCTCGATCAAATCGATTTCACAGTTCACGAGAAGCAAAAACGTTCACGTAAGCTGATGACGATCACAATCAGAGTGTGCATTTTTGGTCAAAAAACGGCTCGGCTTGCACCCAATGCTTTTTCGTGATTTGTAGTTTATTGAAAAATCATATTTGAATAAATTTTTGTGATTTAGTGTCTTTGGGGAATTTCAGTCTCTGTTCGGCGTCGTCTCGTGAGTAAAAGGTGGGAATCTTTCAGTTTTGCCCCCACCATTCCAGATTAGTCCACCACCCTCTATGAATAAATAGTGGGGGAGGGCAAATTGATACATCTAGAATGGGGGAGGGGGGCAAGACTGGAAACGTC
Organism: Mesorhabditis belari; assembly: GCA_958450365.1. NCBI lineage: Eukaryota > Metazoa > Nematoda > Chromadorea > Rhabditida > Rhabditidae > Mesorhabditis > Mesorhabditis belari. The sequence goes on along the minus strand of CAUEEP010000448.1, from coordinate 30,550 downwards.
ATTCCACTCCCCCCCTAACTTTCTAGTTCTGCCCTCCACGTGGGTGACCAATTGATAGTATCATTTCGTTCCCCACCACGCAAAATTGGGGGGCAAAAGTGGAACCAACGGGCGTTTACCCGAACCTTTTCCATTTTCGCTCCCCATCTCTAGGCTTTCCATTTCTGTTCCCCACATCGTGAAATTTTGTGGGGGGGGGGGGGCAGAATGATAGTATCATTCTGCTCCCCACGATAATAAGTTATAAAAATTCTGTGGGTGGCAGATGTGGAATGGTAAAAGCGTTCGTTATATTTTGACGTCCTGTGGGGGGGGGGGGGCAAATGTGAAACAAAAATGGGGGGGCAAATCTGGAATATTCAAGCCGGGGGCAAAATGATCGTTGTCCCTAAAAGGCCTTCTAAAAAGTGCATTCTGGGAAAGCTACCGTATTTCAGTAAAATGTAAGTCGTAATCAATGCCAAATGTAATTTGTTCAAAATTCGGGCTACTGGCTTTAAAGGGGTATTCCGGTCCCCAGCGAGACTCGATTTTTGCTTCTACCCATTATAAAAGTAATGCTCAGCGAGCGCTTGACCAGACCGGTTCGGCCGGGGGGTTAGTGTTCTTGCAACAGAGGGTAACCCTCGAGGGTTCGAACCCCACTAGTTTTCATTTGGCTTTTGCTTTTTTGTTTCTGATTAGATTCAAGAAGCCATTAGTTGAGACTTCGAAGACGGCCGTAACCCTAAAACATAGGTGGTTACGGTTGCTTTCATCATGATCACTTTTTAAATAGTAGGCAAATAAAAACTATAAGAATCTAGACAGAAATTAGAAAAAAAAATGGAACTTTATCTCTCTCTTTGTTTTCTCACTCAATCAAAATCATTATCATCATTGTTAAAAGTGCGTAAACAGTTGAAAGACAAGTTCTTTGTGTTTTTTTGTCTCAATCTATCACATGTAGATCTCACAATCTTCAAAATAGATCTTCAAAATCATTATTTATTTTGCGAATTGAACTTTATCATTTAAAATTCTCTCTCTTTTTTTTTCAAAAGAGATTTTTTTCGATACCAGAACTTTTCCGTTTTGCAAAGAGTACAAAAAGCTTTGATATAATGTGATCGTCTGCTACTCTATCGTTTGCTACTCTATCGTCTGCTACTCTATCGTCTGCTACTCTATCGTTTGCTACTCTATCGTTTGCTACTCTATCGTTTGCTACTCTATCGTCTGCCACTCTATCGTCTGCGTCTAGTTCGGTTTTCTTTTTAACTTTACAGGATGAAAAGAAGAAAGGCAACTTTTGACACCATGAAAAGATCACCGCTTGTATCAACATTGACAAAAAGCTAGAACAAAACGAATTTCAAATTCTAAAATGATTCCACATCGAGTTTTCAGTGTCTAACAAATCCCCACAAACAACTTTTCGCATGCTACACGATCAAGAGCAAATAGGGATTTTATTATTTTAATTTTATTCGAATTTGAAATCCGTTTTGTTCTAGCATTTTTTCAATCTTGATATAAGACCTTCTTTTGATGTCGTCAAAACCCTGTATGCGCATTAAAAGTATTGTAAAGTATTGTAAAGTATTGTACGGTATTGTATTGTATTGTATTGTATTGTATTGTATTGTATTGTATTGTATTGTATTGTATTGTATTGTATTGTATTGTATTGTATTGTATTGTATTGTATTGTATTGTATTGTATAGTATTGTATTGTATAGTATTGTATTGTATTGTATTGTATAGTATTGTATTGTATTGTATTGTATAGTATTGTATTGTATTGTATTGTATTGTATTGTATAGTATTGTATTGTATTGTATTGTATTGTATTGTATAGTATTGTATTGTATTGTATTGTATTGTATTGTATAGTATTGTATTGTATTGTATTGTATTGTATAGTATTGTATAGTATTGTATTGTATTGTATTGTATTGTATAGTATTGTATTGTATTGTATAGTATTGTATTGTATTGTATTGTATTGTATTGTATAGTATTTTATAGTATTTTATAGTATTTTATAGTATTTTAAAGGTCCATTTTTTGGTCTAACTCTCAATAGGTGTACAGCGCGATGTTTGACCACTTCAACGGATACTTTTTCAGGATTTTGCTACACGATAGTAGAACTTTAAAAGCTCTATCTTTTCTTTTAAAAAGCCTCTGAAAAAGTAGACGTTGAAGTAATCAAATCTCGTTTTCTTTCTATTGTACATCAATTGACAAACAGACCGAAAATGAAGAGCCCTATCGTAAGGTTATTGGACGGTTATTGGATTTGATACGCGCCCCACCCCTTTTACCATTGTCAATCTAACTTTAAGTTCAAATTTCTTGGTGTTGGGTTGTCGAATTTAGATATTCTTGATATCATTGGATGCGCCAAGTCTTTCTCTGTCGATTGGTACCAAAACCTATTGTAATTGAACGGCCCAACACCAAGAGATTTGAGCTCGAAGTTAGATTGACAATTGCAAGAAAGGCGGGGCGTGTATTAAATGTCTCAAAATCCTTGACTTATTACTTTCTAAGCAACTAGTTATTATAAAAATCTACTAGTTTTCATTCGATAATCCTAATTTCTTATCAATTGATTATATTAAAATTCGGCTGATCAAAGTCAAACAAATCAAAGTTCTAGACTATCTGGGATTTCTGTTTTTCATTGATTTGATTGACGAATGAACAACAAATGAACTTAGAGATTTCAGATTTTAACCCGTTTCACCCTTTTATCAACAATGAGCATTGACAAGCAAAGGTAAACAAATATCTATGCAAATTTCATATATATCAAAATTTTAGACTAGATTTGGACACTCGAAAAACCCCATGGATGGCGATTTACATTGCTGTCGGATTCTTGATGATCACTGGTAACTTTATATTGTGATATACTCAGTAGTTGACATAGATTTACAAAAATTTTGATTTTTAAGTAATCAGATCAACTGTGTTTTTTTTCTAGTAATTAAGTTAGACATTAACAAAAAGTTTTATTTTAGAGCTCTACAAGCTTTTAGTTTTTAGCTAATAGTTTTTAGTTAATAGTTCTTAGTTAATAGTTTTTAGCTAGTAGTTTTTAGTTAATAGTTTTTAGCTAATATACAATAAGAATAGAAAGCTATCAATCAAAAAGTTACTTGATTAAAGCAAAAAAAAATACTTTCAACTTAGCCTTGAGAGTTTCTGTTCATTTAAACGGGATGAATTGCTGTCAATATCAATTTTACAAGAAATGTAATTTAGTTTTTAGCCAACTAGTTTGTTTTGTCGCTCTGTATCCACTATTCTATTGGGTTGGTGAATTGAAAACTGCCGGCTATTGTCATATGTGACAGTTTGAGCACTTTCTTCAAAAGAAACCCCTATTGGTGTCAATGGAAAAGTTGTAGAGAATCAAAAATGAAGATTATATCCAAGTTTTCAGAACGATTCAAAAACTGGTTTTCGAGAAATGTCAAATTTACGAATTTTCACAAAACTTGCATTTTAAGCGAAACTACTAAGTGTATCTTTTTGGAAATTTGGCTATAAGCCTCATTTTTGATTCTCTGCAGCTTTTCTTTTGACACCAAAATGGGTTTCTTTTGAAGAAAGTGCTCAAACTGGTCCTCATCTCCAGTCCTCCATTTTTGAGTCTCACACTTGTCTCACACACATTTGGGAAAGGTGAATGAACCCCTGAAGAAGAATAGGTCCTACAAGTCAAAAATCGTTCTCATCCACGACAACGCGCGCCCTCATGTTGCAAAACTGACTCGCTCTAAAATAAATAGCCTTGTTTGGGCACTTTTGGCGCATTCCCCATACAGTCCGGACCTCGCCCCTTTTGATTACTATTTATTCCGGATCATGAGTAATGAGCTTGCGGGAGAACACTTCGATTCGGAAGAAGTAGTCAGAAATTGGCTTTGAAAGTTTTTCGATTCAAAACCAAAACCCTACCACGAAAGAGGAATCCGCAAATTGCCTGTAAAATGGTCAATAAAGTCATCAATAATAATGGAAATTATTTCGAATGAATTGATGATTTTATGCTGAATAAATCTTAGTTCAAAGTCCGGCAGTTTTCAATTCACTAATCCAATATATTCTTTTTATCTATTTATAAGAATAATGAATGATCTGAATAAATTTTTCTTAATCTCAAGGTGCTCAAATGTCTGTTTACTACATGTCAACAATGCCTTATTTAATGATGGCCTACAAAAAGGCTACTGTCGAGACATTGGGCTATGTAATATCTGCTGGGAGTTTTGGAGTAATGATTGTAAGTCGAAAATCAAATTTCATAACTTAATAAGATTGATTTTTTTTTTAATCATATATTCAATTTTGATTTTTTTTTCTTTTAGGGAAGCCCTCTTTTCGGGTTTTGGCAACAAAAAACCAACTCGACAAGGCAACCAGTGATGTGTGGATTCATTCTAGCTGCAATTGGTAACTAATTTTAAGAAAAATTACCCCTAAACTCTTTTAAGGAAATTTCCTCTATGCTTTTCTTTCCTATTATGGAGAAACGGTGCTGATCATGGTGTTGTTAAGTCGATTTCTTGCTGGATTTGCCACAGGTAGGAATGCTAAAAATATAGTTGAAGATATCTAACACTTCTCGTAATACTTTTGTTGAAAATTTTGTCATTTTAAGGAACAATTGGCGTCCTTCGTAGCTTCATCGCTCTTTCGAGTACGCCGAGTGATCGGGGAAAAGCAACGGCGATCTCAAATGCTGGCTTTACTCTCGGATTAAGCATTGGACCAGTGATACAGGTGCTTTGACTAGTTCTCTAAATTGGTTATCAGCTTCTAGATCGCTTTTCTCCCGTTCGGCTCCGAGGAATGGAATTTCTCGTTTTTTCCCATAAACATGTACACAACTTGTGCCTATTTCATGGCTCTTCTCTGCCTGTTTTGCCTTTTTCTTCTGATCACATTTTTTAAGGAAAACTATGTGGGAATATATTCGGATGATGAGAAGAAATGTGGGTTTAATGAAAATCAAAAACAGAAAACATAAATTAAATAGAGTCGACTCTCTCTATAACGGAATGGAAGCGACCAAAAAATGTTTCCTTTGTATAGAGTGCCGTTTCATATAGCTTAGCATCGGCCGGGGCACCAAAATTCTGTTCCGTTATATAGAGTTTTCCGCTATTAAAGAGTTTCTTTATAGAGAGAGTCGACTGTATGTGATAAATAATATAATATAATAAATTAAATATGGTTGTGAAGAGCCGGGTATCTTTTCTTTCTTCCTTTCTCGTTCCCCTTGTATTTCCTCTTTCTTCTCTGCCGAACAGAGACCTGATATATTCGGATGATGAGATACCCGGCTCTTCACAACATCTCAACAAAAATAGTGGTTAAAGCATCTGCCCGAAAAGCAGGCAGCAGGGTTGAGGTTAGGGGTTCGATTCCATCTACCGAAATTGTTCTTTTCCATTCCTTGCCATTGCAGGGTTGGGTTTTTTCCTTTTTCTGATTCCAAAATCATTTCGAAAACTGATAGCTGACATAAATAAAACTCTTCCAGCTGACCCATTTCTTGTGATTCCGAAATTCGACCCAAAACCCGTGTTCGTCTGTTTCTATTTGTGGTTCTCACTTACAATGGTCTCAACAACGATCGAAGGGTTTCTTTCAAAAATGAAATTGTTTTCTGAATGAATTTTGTGCAATGCAAACGCATCCTTTCTGGCGTATTCGGGTATTTTCTCGACAATTGTCAATATTGCAAGAAAAGTGTCAAAATGCGTGCACCAGAAAGGTGTTTGCATTTGCGAGTACAAAGTAAATTGATGCATCAAGCTATGCAGCAAATGCAGCAAATTCCATTTCAGTTTGAGTGTTCCGATCACGGTGGCAATGTACGCATGGAATAATTCGAATTCGATTTTGTACAATGGAATCTTTATGGCTGCGTGAGTTGACACTTGTTGACAACTTGTTGACAACTGCTTGTCACTTGTCACTTGTTGATAACTGCTTGTCACTTGTCACTTGTTGACAACTGCTTGTCACTTGTCACTTGTTGACAACTGCTTGTCACTTGTCACTTGTTGACAACTGCTTGTCACTTGTCACTTGTTGACAACTGCTTGTCACTTGTCACTTGTTGACAACTGCACCAGAGCATATCATTTTCATGATTTCAGAAATTGTTTCACATCGATGTTGGTCAGTGTTTTGTTAGTGAAAACGTCACTATCAAATGTGTAAGTGGAAACAAGACTTTAGCTGTGACTAAAAAAACTTTTCACTTTACAGGAACAGCCGAAAATTGATCTTAACAGGTCAACTCGTTTTCTGTTTGTTCTTCATTTTCACATATCCTTGGAAATTTTATGGGGAAAATTTGCCGAGACCGTTGCTCGGTGAGGGAAATCTTATGCAAAAGTTTGATCAAGATTTTCCCAGCGAATGGCACCGAGAATCTCGAGCTTTTTGGCGGCTGTTCGAGGGTTTATGAATGGTGTGAAGCGACTGCACCGATTCCGAAAGGGATTTACATTGCCACCTTCATTTTGGGACTTGGGGTAAGTGAAACCTTCGAATATCTTACAAGCAGCTAGTTAGATAACTCAGCTGAATGACTTTGAGACTCAGCTGAATGACTTTGAGACTCAGCTGAATGACACAAAATGAATCCTTTCAGCTTTGATTGGTTAAATGTATTCAGATAGCTTTTCCGCTTGTTGCCGCTCCAATGAGTGCTTTATTTTCCGAAATTCTAGGACCACGAAAACAGGTTTTGGTCTTTCAATTTCTTTTCGAGTAATCTACAGTACTGGACAATGAAATATCATATTTGAAAAAAGACCGTCACTTTCGCGCGTCTGTAACTCCCTTGTCTTTGAGTTTAAACTATTAGTGTTATACATTTTCTGAAAGCTCTTTTCAAGGGCTACACAATGGTAATATTAATATTTAAAAATACGGTAAAGACAAGGGGAGTTACAGAAGCGCGAAAGTGACGATCTTTTTTCAAATATGATATTTCATTGTCCAGTAGTGTAGCTTTTAGTTTTTGATCTAAGCTGAACTTTTTCTGAACTTTCTAGCCTCAACAAAAAAGATTTAAAGAACTAAAATGAAAAAGAGATGGATTAGAAATAAATTACGATTCTTACTCCATCAAATATCTTTTTAGGGTACAATGCAAGGGTTATTAGCCTTCACTGGATCAATTGCGCAATTCATGTGCCCAATTATTATCACGTGAGTAAATTTGGCATCTAAAACATGGCAGTAACTAACAAATAAGGAAAGAATGTGTTTCAGAGCTTTATTCAAGTCATCCGGCTACCATATCATCATGTTGTATCATTTTATTCTTTGTGCAATCGGTGTTCTGTTAGTAGTCGTTTTCTACAAACATCTCATTCCATTGAATGTAAATGGAAAAACTGGAAGAACGGCTAGATATAAAAATGGGCTTTTTACGAGATTTTAAAAGAAAAATGAACATTTATTTTTCAAAAGAATAAATCTCGAGAATCGCCTTTTTGAATTTTTTCTCATAGAAATCAACGCCGTAATCGTCTTGAAGAGAATTCACAACTCTTTAAGGAAAATGTTTTTTACAGTTTGAAGAGTTTAAATTTACATACGTTTGAATCCGTTGCTTCTTTCGTTGCTTCCGTTGCTTCTTCTTCTTCTTCTTTCGTTCCTTCCGTTGCTTCTTCTTCTTCTTCTTCTTCCGTTACTTCCGTTGCTTCTTCTTCTTTCGTTACTTCCGTTGCTTCTTCTTCTTCTTCTTTCGTTACTTCCGTTGCTTCTTCTTCTTCTTCTTCTTCTTCTTCTTCTTTCGTTCCTTCCGTTGCTTCTTCTTCTTCTTTCAAACATCTCATTCCATTGAATGTAAATGGAAAAACTGGAAGAACGGCTAGATATAAAAATGGACTTTTTACGAGATTTTAAATAGAAAAATTGAACATTTAAGGAATAAGGAAAGAATGTCTTTCAGAGTTTTATTCAAGTCATCCGGCTACCATATCACCATGTTGTATCATTTTATTCTTTGTGCAATCGGTGTTCTGTTAGTAATCGTTTATTTTTCTAAAGAATAAATCTCGAGAATCGCGTTTTTGAATTTTTTCTCATAGAAATCAAAGCCGTAATCGTCTTGAAGCGAATTCACAAATCTTTAAGAAAAATGTTTTTTTTAAAGAGTTTAAATCTACATACGTTTGAATCCGTTGCTTCTTTCGGGCATTCACAAATTGATGAACACAAACATTTCCCTTCACTTCATAGGATCCATCGAGAAATGAGTGACAGAAGAATTTCTAGAGATATCGAAAATCGAAAAGATATTAAAAGAGCTTTTTCTGTCTGTGCTCACTCCGCATCGAGTGTGGTTTTTTCAAATAACTTCTAGCTAGCTTACTTTCGAATTTTATTTATTTGTGCGTTATGTTTTTAAATTTTTCAAGAATCAGAAGTCATGGGCGGGAGTCGAACCCGGGTCATGTGGGCTAGAGACAAGAGCCCTCGCACTGCGCCATTCACTAGAGTTGCTCATCATTGTCTCTCAAACGAACCAAAAAGAGAGATCGCGGGTTCGACTCCTCTCATCGCCAATTCTTTTACTTTTTCCTTCTTTTTTGCTTGTATCAGTAATGTTTTTATTGTAAAATCAAATAAAGGAGTGTTTTCTATTAATATATTTAAAATTTAAGTCAAATCCCTGATGAAATAAGCGGTAAAACACTTTTTATTAGGTTGTCCCATAAAAACCCAGAGATTTTGAATTTCATTTATTTTCAGCACATAGAAGCAACGAAGAATTAGAATCAAATTATATATTTTCCAGATGAATTTATAACTTTTCTCCAACGTTTGGGTAGCTTGCCAATCCCTCGTTCGTAAAACCCAAGCGGGCGCGAGCGCTAATAGTCGTTCAATTCGTCCTCGAGCTCGCTCTCATCTTTGAACTTTTTAACACGTAAGAAATCCTTTAGCGACAAGAACAATTGATAGTCAGAAGGGGCAACGTCCGGAGAATACGGTGCATGAGGAAGGATATTCCAGTGTAGGTTGTCCTTCACAAAATCGATCGATCTTTCTGATTTATGGGAGCTTGCGCCATCCTGAAGAACGAAAACGGGGCCGTTCCATTTGTTTTCATAGAGTAACCTTCCGACTTTTTGTTCCACTTTTTTTCATATGATATAGATAAACATCGGTGTTGAAATTTTGCCTCGGTTTAAGAAGTTCCCAGAGAAGGACGCTTGTTGAACACCAGTCGACACACAAGATTCGCTTCTTTTCGTGGATCTTCCATTTTGGCAGCATTTTACATGCTTGCCCTTTTTCAATCACTGCCGTTGTAACACTCGACCATCGTAGAAAACCCACGTTTGAGCGTGAGTGATGATGTTCGAAAGACGAAGCCGACCATGCCGGTATTCGCACCACAAATGGTTGCATGTCCGCTTTCTTTTGACTTGGATTGCTTCCGATCTTTCGTATGGAATTTAGCGTTGTTTTCTACGATTTCTTTCCACTTTTCGCAGTCATCGCTACACAGTCATCCATCCACAGTAACTTCCAACCAATTCTCCGGTTGATCCATCGGGGTTTCGCAGGAATCGGTGCCTCAGAATCGATCGATCCACTTTCCAGGGGTCAGCCGCTTCTCCTCTTCCGTTTGATCCTTGTGATGCCCGTCTTGAATCTGTGAAACGATTCCTATGCAGTACTCGTTCCAACGATTTTGTTGCCATAAAATTGATTGATTTCTTGTGCTGCTTTGGCCGCTGAAATCCCTCTTCAAAATCGTTGGAGCAGTTGGGCGTGAATTTCTTCTCGAGTTGGCTTCATTCGATCGACTGCAACTCTCTTCTCGTGTCGACCCCTAAAAAATGAATGCTAGTGCAAGAAAGAAGAAAGTTTTAGCATGAAAAAGAAAAAAAAGATGAATACAAAACGTAGTGTTGTGAGCGAGTAGTGATTAAAACAAAAAATCTCTGGGTTTTTATGGGACAACCTAATAATCAAAATTCACACAAAGAACACTTGTGTTTTAGCGTTTTTAATCTACATTAAACCTAAAACTCTAATTTGCTTTTCCTTTTTTGCTTACTTTGAAGAAAACTTCATCGTAATTCTCCTTGACTTTCTGTACGATAAAGGCAAGAATTTTCTCATCAGAGGCTGCAAAACCGCATGCTCGGAGCTTAGAAAATCTGAAATGTTTTGAAATTTTAACAATTTCAAATTTACTCATTTCTTACCTGTACAATTTGTTGGAATGAATGGGTTTCATTGAACAAATTGTACAGGTAAGCAATTAACTTCACTCATTTCTTACCTGTACAGTTTGTTCAATGAAACCCATTCATTCCAATAATTGTCTTTTGTCGGGATTGTGATCTTCTTTTTACACAAATCTGACAGACTATCACCGGTCAAATCAATCAAATAGATCTAAAATAGCGATTTTTCTTCTTCAGCAAAGTTGAATAAGCAATTTTCAACTAGATTAAACCTTATCCAAATCCTCGGGATCATTGTACAATGAGAGAGTGTTCACGGAGAACTCGAGATCCGATCCGAACACTTCAAACGATGTATTCCAATGCGCTAAATCGATCGGCTCCAATGAGAGGTTTCTGGAAGAAAAAAAAATGATTTGATAGATGAAATTGAAAAGAAATCTAATTGAAATTTGTGAATTTGAGCTTTCAATTCTCGAATTTCCGATTCACTCACGTGTCATTCTCATCAGGAATCGCACCAATCGTCAACTTTTCACTTCCAAAATGTGGCCGTTTGCACTTTCCTCTTCAGAAAAATCAAGTTCAAATAAGAAAAAGAAAAAGAAATTACAATCCATAACGAAATTTGCAGATTCTCTTGAGCCTATGCGGGTTACAAGTAACCGTTCCATCGATGTCCATCGGGTATTCACCGATCACTGAATTCCTGTTTTTGTGTTCACTCATTTCACTTCTTTAGATTTCTTTTCGTGCTTTATATTATATTCATTAGACTCATTTCATTGTCATTTTCCCTCTAAGTATTCTTGGAAAAGCATTTGTGAAGCTGCCCAAACGTCACACTCACCCAAATCCCTCACCGCTCCTCCGTAAACAAAAAATAAACAGCGGCTCTCGTCGAGGAATTTAATCAATCCTTCCACCTAAATGAATTTGCTCATTTTGTGGATAAAAAACGAATTCGCTAACCTCTGAATACTCTATCTAGCCTGAACACCGTAATCTAGATTGAACACCGTAATCTAGCTATTCTAGACTGAAAACTCTATCTAGACTGAACACCGTAATCTAGCTATTCTAGACTGAAAACTCTATCTAGACTGAACACCGTAATCTAGCTATTCTAGACTGAATACTCTATCTAGACTGAACACCGTAATCTAGCTATTCTAGACTGAATACTCTATCTAGACTGAACACCGTAATCTAGCTATTCTAGACTGAATACTCTATCTAGACTGCATACCCTAATCCAGATTAAATGCCTAATCCAGCTATTCTAGACTGAATATCCCATTCCTAAACCCGGAAATTATCCAATTGAACACACAAACCGTTTCATTGAGCCCTTGGATCTTATGCTGTTTCACGAGATTCCAACTCTTCAACAACTTTGTCCCCGCATAGACTTTTGACCTCTTAAAATAGTGCCACGGTAGACCGAAATGACCGTAACTTTTCGGGAAATGCACACTCGATTTGTCGATCTAGAAATTTGCTTTGCTTTTACTTTTGAAAAAAGTTTACAATATTTTCAATTTGATCAAATTCGAATCCAAACCTCTTCCAATTCCCCGCATAGATTCTCTAACTCTAAAGCTTTTATGCCAAAAAGTAAAAGAAAACACAAAAATAGAAACATCGGAGAATTGTGAATGAAAGCTTTATCAACGGATTTCCCCATTTTTCCATTTCCTCAATTATATCTCTTCTTTTGGGGATAAGCCTAATTGACAGCTGAATTCTTGGATTCTTTAATTCTTTAATTCTTTAATTATTTAATTCTTTAATTCTTTAATTCTTTAATTCTTGAATTCTTTAATTCTTGAATTCTTTAATTCTTTAATTCTTGAATTCTTTAATTATTTAATTCTTGAATTCTTGAATCCTTTAATTCTTGAATTCTTGAATCCTTTAATTCTTGAATTCTTTAATTCTTGAATTCTTGAATTCTTTAATTCTTTAATTCTTGGATTCTTGAATTCTTGAATTCTTGAATTCTTTAATTCTTGAATTCTTGAATTATTTAATTCTTTAATTCTTTAATTCTTGAATTCTTTAATTCTTTAATTCTTTAATTGTTGAATTCTTGAATTCTTGAATTCTTTAATTTCCCTGTACTCATTTCTAGTCAAAAATCGTTGCAAAAAAAAGAAAGATTTCTAACATTTCAAACTACACTTGTAACATTCATTTTCCTTTTTCTGTGTCTATTATGAGTGTTTGCTTGCCTTGTCCTGTTATCGATCAGTCAAAAGTCAAAAAAAAAGAATTTGAAGTGATAAAAGAGAGAAAGGTGAAAGAAGAAAAGCCGACTATTTTTAAGCCAAATTTCCTCTGCAAAAACTTTCCAGCATTTTATTTTATTTTAAAGCATTTTATTTCATTCCAGCATTTTATTTAAAATTTCTTCTTTAATGATTTACTTTGTCTTTTCACTTTCATTTGGTTTTTGCTTGAGTTAATGAAAAAGAAATGTGTTGATGTCAATTTCCGATCATTTCTCTTTCTTTTTCCATCTCTTTGCAAAAGTACTCGAATTCTAAAATTTCCTTTTTTTAAGAAATCGTAAAACTTTTCTAATAGTTTTAAGCGCTGATTTATAATTTCTAAGTAGAATATCTTTCTTCCAGGTTATCCAGGTTGACAAACGTCTCGCCAACCATCAGAAGGCTCAATTCTCTTTCGATTTTCTTTTCTTTACCATTATTTTCTTTTACTTTTCATTATTATATAGTAAAAATGAATTCCATTCAGTGAGCAATGTCCGATTCTAACCTCGTTTTTCATTCGGGTTCTTGTCATTGTGGAGCCGTGAAATGGCAATGTGAGGGACCAAAAATCCTCAAAGCCATCACTTGCAAGTGAGTTTTATCTCAAATTTGTATTAATAAAAGATAGAAACATCTTAACATAACAAATCACCTAATTTTCGTATAAAATTTAGTTGTTCGATTTGCAAGAAAAAGCAAAATCATCATTTCATCGTCTCTAAAGAATGCTTTCGGTTACTTGAGGTGAGTAAATGTTACACTGACTTCAATGATCAATGATGATCAATCATTCAATGATCAACACTGACTTCAATGATCAATGAAGATCAATGATGATTCAATGATCAACACTGACCTCAATGATCAATGATGATCAATCATTCAATGATCAACACTGACTTCAATGGTCAATGAAGATCAATGATGATTCAATGATCAACACTGGCTTCAATGATCAGTGATGATCAATGATGATTCAATGATCAACGCTGACTTCAATGATCAATGATTTTCAGGGAAAACAATTCCTCACCACTTATCAATTCAATCAAAAACTCGCGCAGCACAGCTTTTGTCAGGTAAATGAGCATCAGATGAAAAATGTCCAGCTAAAACCTAGATTTGTGGAGTTCAAAGCTTTTACGTGCCGAGAAGCAATCCAAATGATGTGGGTGAGTTCATTAAGATCTCAAGAAAAACACTTGCCCACTTGTTAATCACTGTAGAAGGTCGAGTTAGTCTTCGGGAATCTAGAGTCATGAAAATTTGCCCAACTTTTCTATTCCAACTAGAACAAATTCCATTTAGCCATAATGCCTCACTGCATCGATTCGGACACCGTCGAGAAAATCGAATGGACAACATTTGATGGGGAAAATTGGGAGGAAACAATGAAACATCAAGCACCAAAAGCATTCTCTCTTAAACAAACGAAATAAAAATTTTGAGGAAACTTTTAAAGACGTTTATTATTTTGTGCAAGCATTTCAATGGGCGGGAAACTCAACAAAATGCTCATATACTCTACACAAAAGCCTCTTCTTTTCCTCGATATAACAAATCATGAATGGCTCGTGATTTCTTTTCAAATACAAACGATCTTTGACGGGTAAAACGGCCTCGATTCGATGATCGTGCAATTTTTCCTGGCGTTTGTTGTAATAGGAGACGTAGACGCTGAAAATTGTATCGTGAAAGTTTGACTTTAAGGTACGGTAAATGTTGAACCAAAAATTAGCAAAATTTTAGCCAAATCATTTTCTAGTTGAAATTTGAAAAGACAACAGGGTTACGGTGGCTTTCTAACAGCTTTGCGTGGTAGGATTACGGTATTTGAATAGGATTACGGTATGCCTAGATTTTGATGACTTACGGCTCTTTCGGATCTGTTGGTTCGGAGATGAAAAGATAGTAGGAAGCAGCCCATCGTCTCATCGTATAAGTGCATTGTTTTGTGGAGCAGGGAAGCTGAAAATCACTATATTAGATAACTTTTTTCACTGAGCAGCAGGGAAGGTAAAGTTTGACACCCCGGTCCTTTTTGGGGTTCGGGCTGGGAATACAAAACATTGCGCCGGGATTCGAATCCGCGATTTCTCACTTACCAAGCGAACGCTCTACCAATGAGCTACGCGGGCACGTGTCCCATTGCCATCAGGGTAGGGATTTATGCCTTACTTTTTACTTTCCCCAAATACCCACCTTTCCAACTTTGAAACAATCCTCGGCCACAAATTCCGCGGGTTTCCTTTTTGTGCTCAACGTCACTGCGCAGAGCTCCATTTTGCTCGCTTCACCCAAAAGAAGCAAACCTTTTCCGTAAATGTCAACTAGGGCATCCTGAATATCATCACAAAGTCAAAGGATTCTTTTTTAGAGTCTATTTTGTGCTTAAAAATAGGAATAAAGCCTTTCTGGAACACTCTTCTTTTTTTAGCCAACTCAGCTTGACTTGGGTGTGCCAGAAAGGGTGTGTGTCTATTTTCGAGCATAAAATACATGAAAGTCAAACCCCAATCCCAATCCCTCACCCAAAATGGAAGCTTTTTCTTGTCCAAGAATTTCTGCAATGATCCAAATGGGATCAACTTTGATCCATCGGAATTCCACTTGAACAAAACGTGATTGGGTTTTGTTGTTGAAGAGTTTTTCGTTCTCGTTTCACAGTCGTTTTCACATTTAAATAGATATAAGTGCTCAGCTAAAAATTGAAAATTTTTACGCTGATACAAATCCGGTAGCATACCTATCGAAAATGCTTTGTTCCCGAGAAAAGCCCCGACTTTTCGATCCGATTTCCCAGAAGACGAATGGAAAATTGGGCAGTTTTCTTTATTTTTCGTTTCGATGAACTCACAATCGATCTCCGGTTGCTGAAGTTTGATTTAATTTTGATTTAGAGATTATGTTAAGTCAATCTATATAGTCTTCAGACGCCAAGGCATACCTTAGAGATCAGATTGATGTGGGTTAGACCAGCACCTGGCCTAACTCACAAAAACTATAAAAGCTGGGTCCGCTCAAACCCCGGTCAGGTTCTGGCTCCACCTGGCTTAACTTAAAAGCTCTAAAACCCGGTTGGAACAACCCTAAATAAAACTAAAGATGTCCAGTTTGGAGATCAGAATACCGGCATACTGTAACGAAGAAAGGATATTCAAATGATATTTGAGAATATCTTTAAGGTGTAACATTTAAAGTATTCACCTTGCTTGCTTCCCAATTACCAAACAGTGACGGTAATGAGGAATTCACAGCCTGAAAAATGTTCTCAAATTCTCAAATCATTTTGCTGTTTGAACTCACAATTGTCATGACTTTCATCTCGTTTAGAGAACCATTCTTCGCCATTAACATAATTCCTTTCTTTGTTTCTTTTAAATAGAAATTGTCAGCGTTGGTCGGCAGAGGGAGAGTTTTGTTTGTGCAGCTGATAGTCTAAAGCTTTAGATGAATTCTAAGGGCCATTTGGATTCAAGTTTGAGGCAAAACTTGTACCTCTTTTGGTTGAAAGATCGCAAGACAACCACGATTACGACATCCGTAAAGCAATCCTATCACTAAACCAGTGAACAACAGCAGTAAGAGCATTGAATAGAGTGTCCAATGGGAGGAACGAGGGGGTATCTAAAAAAAAGCTTATCAACTTTCTAAATTCACATACGAATTTGCCTACTTACAATTAGTGAAGATATCTTAAGAACAGTTAAACTTGAATAATTTGTATCAGATTTGCCCGAAAGTCTTGTCCGCTTTTAAAGGTTACTTTTTGAAATGAATAATGAACCCATCGATCTATGGGTTTTCTTTTATCAGAAATTTCTGTTATTTATTTACAAATTTCTCTTTAAGAAATTCTTGAAAGCTCGCGTTAGTTAATATTTTTTAAAGCTGTGAAAACGATGAAACTCAAGAGTTTCGATTTGAGCACTTTTTGTCACAGAAATCTATTTTGGTGTCAAAAGACAAAAGATAGAGAATGAAAAGTTAGGCAGATAGACAAATTTTCAGAAAATGTCCATTGTAAGGATTTTGGGATGAATGAATTCCTGTTCGGATTTACTTTCAAAACGGACTCAAATTTGCTTAAAAATCAGCTAAATGAAATAGTTAATCTTTATTTAAAGCAATTTAAAGCAAACCACACGTTTCTCGGCTAATTATTCATTTATAAACAAAAATTTCAAAAAAGGCGGACAAAAGTTTCCGGCCAAACAAATATAACGAAAAGGCACAGAATCCGGTTCTGGGACATCCTCGTCATAGAATTCCCTCAATTTCCCCTCATCAATTTCACCATTCAACCACATGCGAAATGGACGATCGAGTTGATTGATAAACGTTTCTATTGTGACCTAAAAATTCATTAATAAAAGCCTTACTTTGTGCTCCAAAGCTCAAACAAATCTTCTCTGGTGTAGGAAGAGAATAAAGAGTTGAGAAGATTTGTTTGCATTTACTCACAAAATACATTCCAAATCTCAACTCAAGCTACGGTAGCTTTTTCCAAAATACATATTTTAGAAAGCAGCAATGTCAACCTCATTTCTTCTATCACTTACTCTAGGCGCTGGATGAGCGCATGAGGTGTGTTCCATTGGTGGAGCCACAGACACCAACCGTGTTCCATTGTTGGCTTCTCCTTACGCACTGACTCCAACATCTCAATCAATCCATCGAGAGTGATGTCGTTCAGATAACTGAATTTGTGATGAGCGCATCATTGAATGAAGAAATAACTTTCGAATACTGAACACAGTTGCGTCGTATCCAATCAAATAGAATCGGGAATCAAATAGAAATTTTTTGCACCAGCATTTCTTCGCTGCCAAATCATGACGCTCGTTATAAGGGTTTGCGCGCTTTCGAGATCCTGAATGCTTTCTAATGATTAGAGTTTTTAAGCAGAAAGAATTTTTCTTACAATTCAAACAAAGCACTGCGCAAAATTTCTAGCTCACTTTTTCGAATGCGTATTTCGCTTTGCCTAATGGTGCACCTTGTGGTAAACTCCGATCGGGCATCAGGTAATCATTTGCGGATGCATTTTCGGAGACAAGCGAGTAAACGATCGATGGAGAGAGGTTTACTGAAAACATTATCTCACAGAATTAATTCCGTTAATTCAAAATTTCACAATCTGTTTATTCAATTCACAGAGCGGTCAGCCTGAAAGTACCCGGTCAGGATGTTAGGCTCTGATACTTTCTAGCCTAGGCCAGCCCAAAAGCCTGATCCAGGTCTGACTCTGGCCTGGCCTCGGGCAGAGATTTGCCCTGACTTATCCTGCCAAATTTTGAGAACAACCCTGGTACTGATCTTAGCTCGAACCTTATTGGCTCCTTAAAACTCCTGTTTACGAGTGACAAAAAAAAAGTACCAAACCACAAGTCTTACTTGATTTGACCATGACACCAGAATAATTATTCTTGAACAGATGGCCGTCTTATTGTTGAAAGGAATGAAAATTCTGATGTCACTAATTAAAGAAATCAATTTCTCAATAAAGAAGCGAAAATTTGTTGACGCATTTTTGGCCAGGAAATTTCTTCTAAATATTAGCTTCAAAAAAGTGGGGAAATATTTTCGCAAAAGGGGGAAGTGATAAAATTTTAGTCAGATGGGGATGGGGAATCGATAAGGACCGACTCTTACCGATCTTGTTTCCTTAGTCAGGGGAAAGTGGCTGTTAGAATGAGATTTTGTTAGTCTTTGTTGGAATAGCCGTGTGCTATTTTAACAAAAGTTATTTTAATCCGTTGGTCCAGTTGGATGACAGGTTAACTTTGCAGATCGTACTGTACTGGCTTTAATTCTGTTGATTATGGTCTTGAAATTTCTCTGGCTTGTCTTTGTTGGAATAGCTGTGTACGGTGTAATTTAGCATTGGAAAATAAAAGTAATCAGTTATTTTAATCTGTTGAAGATTTGTCCAGTTGTATGACCGGCACTGTACTGGCTTTAATTCTGTTGATTATTGCCTTGAAATTTCTCTGGCTTCAAGATATTCAGGTAACAAAACGAAACGCTCACCAGGATTGCGAAGCTGTTATATATAAAGCAGAAGAGACGTCTGTCTGCCTGTCTGTCTGGCTGTCCGTCCGTCTGTATGTCTGTCTGTCTGTCTATCCGTCTGTCTGTCTGTCTGTCTGTGCGCAAACACGACGCCCCAAATTCCGGGGGCGTAATATAGCGGTGCCATCAGCAAGCAAGGGGCGAGGCTTAGCCCTCGGCCGACGAGATTTGCTTGCTCGAATCCGTCAACTTGAAAATCAAATTGCTCGCGAGAAGGTAAATTTTTTGCAAAGCTTATAAATTTTAATGATTTTTGCTGTTGTACTTCGTTTTCTTAGCTAGCTTATGGAGCCGAACAGGTCGGACGCTAGTTTTTAACTTTTAGAGACATTTATTATTTTGTGCAAGATTTCAATAAATGGTGAGCGCAAAAAAACTATAAGGGAAACTCAACAAAATGCTCATATACTCTACACAAAAGACTCTTCTTTTCCTCGATATAACAAATCATGAATGGCTCGTGATCTCTTTTCAAATACAAACGATCTTTGACGGGTAAAACGGTCTCGATTCGCTGATCGTACAATTTTTCCTGGCGTTTGTTGTAATAGGAGACGTAGACGCTGAAAATTGTATCGTGAAAGTTTGACTTTAAGGTACGGTAAGTATTTTTCAAGCGCATCTTTTAAAAAACGCATACCGTATTTTCTCTAATAGTAGTGCACCCCGGCGAGCCGAGTTGGTGACTATTTTACGGTTTCCAAGCTTTTGCAGAAGCTCAACACTCTAATCCCCCACTAGATCTCATCGTCAGCTACATTTTCCAACCCCACATCGATAGGTTCTAATAAGCGGTTTTCGGGATTTCGAGCAATTTAGGAAACGCTCAGGGTGCACTACTATTAGAGAGGAGACGGTATATTATTCCAGGTTAGGCTAGTAGATCAGACTGATCTATTTCCCTAATATTTCCCGGTGAGCCGAGTTGATCACTGTTTTACAGTTTCCAAGTTTTCCCAGAAGCTCAACTCTCTAATCCCCCACAAGATCTCATTGTCAGCTACATTTTCCGACCCCACATCGATAGGTTCTGATAAGCGGTTTTCGGGATTTCGAGGAATTTAGGCAAAGCTTAGGGTGCACGACTATTAGAGAAAATCGGGTATATCTAAAGAGTTTTGGTCTTACGGTATTTGGTTTGAATTTGATGCTTTCTGCTTAGCTTGATGCTTAAATTTTGATGACTTACGGCTCTTTCGGATCTGTCGGTTCGGAGATGAAAAGATAGTAGGAAGCAGCCCATCGTCTCATCGTATAAGTGCATTGTTTTGTGGAGCAGGGAAGCTGAAAATCGGTATATTGCAAGGTGGCCCATAATTGGTGCAGTGGCTTATCTATTATTAACTATCTCGATTTCTTCAAAGCTGAAATTTTGGACTGGGCATAAAAGCATTTCAAAAATCAAATTTAGACATTACAAAAGGCGGGGCTCCGGTCCACAAAGCCTGGAAGGTTCAAGATTTTTGCAAAGTGAATTTCTTTTCCCGATTTCTTCTCTTTTTCTGAATGGTCATTTTTCTGAATGGTCATTTCTGAATTCAGCTCGCCGGATCTCAATCCGATGGATTATTCTCTCTGATACGTACTTGAGACAAAAACCTCCTCAAAACCGCATAAAAATGTTCAAAGTTTGAAGAAAAAACTTTTGAAAGCCTGGGGATGAACTCAATGACACTTACTTGGACGCCTTTCCTAAACGCTTGAAAGCGTGCTCGGCTAAAAATGGCGATCGCTTTGAATTTAATTTGTTAATTTGTTGTTCATTGATATCAAATAAAGCTTTTAAAACAAAAGTTTCCTCTATAAAGTTTAATTTGCTTTACTTACAAAGCTTTTTATCTGTACGTATAGGCCACCCTGTAGATGATAGATCACTTTTTTCACTGATGAAGCAGCGAAGCTAAGCTTACCTTTCCAATTTTGGAACAATTCTCGGCCACAAATTCAGCGGGTTTCCTTTTTGTGCTCAACGTCACTGCGCAGAGCTCCATTTTGCTCGCTTCACCCAAAAGAAGCAAACCTTTTCCGTAAATGTCAACTAGGGCATCCTGAATATCATCACAAAGTCAAAGGATTCTTTTTTAGAGTCTATTTTGTGCTTAAAAATAGGAATAAAGCCTTTCTGGAACACTCTTCTTTTTTTAGCCAACTCAGCTTGACTTGAGTGTGCCAGAAAGGGTGTGTTTCTATTTTCGAGCATAAAATACATGAAAGTCAAACCCCAATCCCAATCCCTCACCCAAAATGGAAGCTTTTTCTTGTCCAAGAATTTCTGCAATGATCCAAATGGGATCAACTTTGATCCATCGGAATTCCACTTGAACAAAACGTGATTGGGTTTTGTTGTTGAAGAGTTTTTCGTTCTCGTTTCACAGTCGTTTTCACATTTAAACAAATAGAATTGCTCAGCTAAAAATTTGAAAATTTTTGCGCTGATTCAAATCCGTTAGCATACCTTCGGAAAATGCTTTGTCTCCGACAAAAACCCCGACTTTTCGATCCGATTTCCCAGAAGACGAATTGAAAACTGCGCAGTTTTCTTTATTTTTCGTCTCGATGAACTCGCAATCGTTCTCCGGTTGCTGAAGTTTGTTTTCATTTCGATTTGGGGATTATGTTAAGTCAATCTACAGTACTGGCCAATGAAATATCATATTTGAAAAACGATCGTCACGTTCGCACGTCTGTAACTTTTTTGTCTTAGAGTTTAAACTATTAGTGTTATACATTTTCTGAAGCTCTTTTCAAGGGCTACACAATGGTAATATTAATATTTAGAAATACGGTATTTTTTGACGCATTTCAGCGCGCGCAAAAGTGACGATCGTTTTTCAAATATGATATTTCATTGTCCAGTACTGTATATAGCCTTCAGACGCCAAGTCATAACTTAGAGATCAGACTGGTGAGGGTCAGCACCTGGTTTCTGGTCAGACCTAGCACACAAAAAGTATAAAGACTGGGTCCGCTCAAAGCTCGGTCACGGTCTGGTTCTGGCTTGACCTGGCTGTCCAGAAAGTCTTTTCGTTCCTTTTCGTACTTTCGTTGGAAAATAACAAATTCACCAATTAACCTATGGTTTCCTCTAAATCAAGAGTGTTTATTGTTTCAATTTTCACCTTTTAAAGTCAATTTCAGTTCACTTTAAAGCAAATTCAAGAGTGAAAGTTTTTCTTTAAAAAAAACTATAAAAACCTTTACGAAGAAATTGGCTAAATCAATTTCTCTGAAAGTTTGACTATATACGAAACTTGAAGGTAAACTCTTTGGGATTGAGTAGTTGAATTGTATTTTGTTAGTAAATTTTTCACGATTAATAAAGAAAGATTTCACCAACCTACATCAACCTATGACTATTCTATTTTTTTTAGGTATCAATCCTGCATCAAACACTCGATCGGCTTCTGAAAACGATGGTGATGAACCGGTAGCTACTCCACAAGGAAGTACAAGAAGTATCGATGAGGAAGAAATCGAAACTTTTTGTGCTCGATCTTTTAGCTCTATCTATTGACACGAAGATAGGTTTTCTTTAGCTAAGGTGTCTAAACCGCATCATCGAGTTAGCCCTTTTTGACTACCCGACTTCATACTCTCAAGAAAATCCAGGCATTCAATATTTTTAAACCCGTTTTAATGTTATTTTGCAGAAAAATAATTGGTTTTTCTAATGAAATCAACCGTAGTTTAATTGGTGCATTTGTTGGCTTGAAACGGCAGACGAAAAGGAACAAAAACACTTATGCATCAACCTATTAAAAGCAACTCTTCATCTTTCAAATTTCAAATATTAGGGTGGTGCAAAAGAAACTGCCGATTTGACGGTAAATTAAAAGAAAAAGATGGCGTTCGATGGTGACATGATGACAATGGAATATTTTCCCCTTTTTGACTATCCGACTCCACGCTCCCAAAAAAAAAAAATCCAAAAATAAGACATTTTAAACCCGTTTTAATGTTATTTTGCAGAAACCTAATTGGCCTTCCTAATGAAACAAACCGTCGTTCAATTGGTGCATTTGTTGGTTTTAAACGGAATTACGAAAAGAAACGAAAATAATTTCTGGACAGCCCTAAGGCCCGGTTGGACAATATATGACAATATCTTTAAGCTGTAACATTTAAAGTTTTCACCTTGCTTGCTTTCCAATCACCAAGCGGGGACAGTGATGAGGAATTCACAGCCTGAAAAATGTTCTCAAATTCTCAAATCATTTTGCTGTTTGAACTCACAATTGTCATGACTTTCATCTCGTTTAGAGAACCATTCTTCGCCATTAACATAATTCCTTTCTTTGTTTCGTTTAAATAGAAATTGTCAGCGTTGATCAGCAGAGGGAGAGTTTTGTTTGTGTAGCTGATAGTCTAAAGTTTTAGATGAATTCTATGGATGTGAATTCTATGGATGAACTCTAAGGGCCAGATGGATTCAAGTTCGAGGCAAAACTTGTACCTCTTTTGGTTGAAAGATCGCGAGACAACCACTATTACGACATCCGTAAAGCAATCCTATAGCTAAACCAGTGAACAACAGCAGTAAAAGCAGTGAATAGAGTGTCCAATGGGAGGAACGAGGGGGTATCTAAAAAAAAGCTTATCAACTTTCTAAATTCACATACGAATTTGCCTACTTACAATTAGTGCAGATATCTTAAGAACAGTTAAAATTGAATAATTTGTATCAGATTTGCCCGAAAGTCTTGTCCGCTTTTTTAAAGGTGTCAGCTCCGAGCCAAACTGATATTTTAATTACTATTGTTATTATTGAATGATTTGTCTATTCTTATGCAAATGTGTCCTCCCCTGTGCTTATCCCTTTTATTGCCGAGAAGGGGCCTAGGAGGACAAATGAGACTCTCATTTGGAGTCCCCCCTTCCCCTTACACTTATTTGTAATCTATTCGTCTTATTAAACTACTGTAAATAAAGATACATATCTTCCGGATCTATGCAACTGCAGTACAGGTCGGTCATTTCACAGGGACTCCCCTCTAATACGTTGGAGGAGTTGAGTTGGGTTGTCGGGGTGTTAGAGATGGCGGGATATCAAAACGGATCCACTCTCTTTAACTTAACCCAAATTCTAGTCCACATCTGTTTATACCTAGGAACGAATAAAGGTTACTTTTTGAAATGAATAATGAACCAATCGATCTATGGGTTTTTATCAGAAATTCCTATTATTTATTTACAAATTTCCCTTTAAGAAATTCTTAAAAGCTCGCGTTATTTAATATTTTTTAAAGCTGTGAAAACGATGAAACTCAAGCGTTTCGATTTGAGCACCTTTTGTCACAGAAGTCTATTTTGGTATCAAAAGACAAAAGACATCGCAAGACAACCACTATTCCAATGGGTCTAAAAATGTAAATGTAAAAAAACACGAGATGTCTAAAAAAAGCTAATCTACTATATATAAAAGAGAAGTGTCCGTCCATCTGTCCGTCACACTCTGGATCTCGGCTCCCCGTGAGCCGATTTCGACAAACTTTTTTTGATCGATAGGGAATTAAAAATGAATAGGTACATACTTTTTGGTCAAAATAAGTTTTTTTTAGAAAAACTACTTAGCCACCACCCTTTTTGCCTTGGGGGTCTGTGGGAGGGAGGGTGTGGCATGGAAAGGTGGTTAGTGTCCGTCTACAAAACGACTGCCCTAAGGGGGTGTCGGGTTCGCTTCCCGTCTGTTCCAAGCTTTTTTGCTTTAAATGTTTTCAAACATGCAGTTGAAGTATGCTGTGAGTAAAAACAAAAGTTGATTCAAGTTGAGTGGTCTTGAGCTTTGAGCTTTGAGAAATACTTTTTTGGTTAAGAGGTTGACTCCTTTACGGTCTCATTTTGAGTTCCTTTTTCTGTGCTGACATTATAGTGAAGTACAGTAGATCCTTTTTCTGTGCTGACATTATAGTGAAGTACAGTAGATCCTTTTTCTGTGCTGACATTATAGTGAAGTACAGTAGATCCTTTTTCTGTGCTGACATCATAGTGAAGTACAGTAGATCCTTTTTCTGTGCTGACATTATAGTGAAGTACAGTAGATCCTTTTTCTGTGCTGACATTATAGTGAAGTACAGTAGATCCTTTTCTGTGCTGACATCATAGTGAAGTACACTATAGATACTTAAGGCTAAAAACTAGGGACAACCTTAAAAACACTCTTATCGTGATTAGCGCTATCGATTACCCTAGGAAAATTGAAAAAGGCTCTCCCAACCACCAATGTACCAATTTTTGATTTATTTAGTCCCCCTTACCTGCTTTTTTTGATTGGCTGATTTTGGAAGATTGAAAAATAGAAGCACATGTGCTTCTATTAGAATAAATACGATATGCAAAGCTCGGCGCGACTAACGACAAGACCGCTCCTCCGAGATCCCTGTACCAATCAATACCTTCGCTGCGAGGCAACTCAAATTTGCATACTTCAACTGCATATTTCAAAATATTTAACGCAAAAAAAAGTTTGGAACGGACGGGAATCGAACCTGACACCCCCGTAGGGCAGTCATTTTGTAGACGGGACGCTAATCACCTCGGTCACGCCCTCCCAGTACGGGTGCTTTGGGGTATCAGGGTTGGTCCCGATATTGCTTTGAAGGATTAAGAAATAGATCCCAGTATTGTTGCAGGGGTCTCAGAGGAGGCGCAGAAGAAGAGGGGAAGCTGTCATCTAACTCGAGAGATCAAATTATACGTTGCCTCCAAAACACCCAGCCAGAAAATTCCGTCGTTAGGCGGGTTTTTCGGCTGGTCAATTTTATAAATTTGCATACGAATTGGTATACTCAGTGCAGATATCTTAAGAAAAGCTAAACTTGACTAGTTTAATGTAAAACGAACAGATGAAGAATCGGGTTCTGGGACATCCTCGTCATAGGATTCCCTCAATTTCCCCTCATCAATTTCGCCATTCAACCACATGCGAAATGGACGATCGAGTTGATTGATAAACGTTTCTATTGTGACCTAAAAATTCATTAATAAAAGCCTTACTTTGTGCTCAAAAGCTTAAACAAATCTTCTCTGGTGTAGGGAGGAAATAAAGAGTTGAGAAGATTTGTTTGCATTTACTCACAAAATACATTCCAAAGCTCAACTCAAGCTACGATAGCTTTTTCCAAAATACATATTTTAGAAAGCAGCAATGTCAACCCCATTTCTTTTATCACTTACTCTAGGCGCTGGATGAGCTGATGAGATGCGTTCCCTTGGTGGAGCCACATACACCAACGGTGTATCAACGTTGACTTCTCCTTTACGCACTGACTCCAATATCTCAATCAATCCATCGAGAGTGATGTCGTTCAGATAACTGAATTTGTGATGAGCGCATCAATGAATAAAGAAATAACTTTCGAATACTGAGCACAGTTGCGTCGTATCCAAGGAGATCCGGATTGGGAATCAAATAGAAATTTTTTGCATCAACATTTCTTTGCTTCCAAATTTCGACGCTCGTTCTAAGGGTTTGCGCGCTTTCGAGATCCTGAATGCTTTCTAATGATTAGAGTTTTTAAAGCTTTTATATTTATAAGTTTATATGGTATTATGAGGTATCATAGTTTTTAAGCATAAAGACTTTTTCTTACAATCTTCAAACTAAGCACTCGGTAAAACATTAGATTTAGGGACCATTCAAAATTTCTAGCTCACTTGTTCGAATGAGTATTTCGCTCCACCTAACGGTGCGCTTTGCGGTAAACTCCGATCGGGCATCAGGTAATCATTTGCGGATGCATTTTCGGAGACAAACGAGTAAACGGTTGATGGAGAGAGGTTTACTGAAAACATTATCTCACAGAATTAATTCCGTTAATTCAAAATTTCACAATCTGTTTATTCAATTCACAGAGCGGTCAGCCTGAAAGTACCCGGTCAGGATGTCAGGTTCAAATACTTTCTGGCCTAGACCAGCTCAAAAGCCTGATCCAGGTCTGACTCTGGCCTGGCCTCGGGCAGAGATTTGCCCTGACTTATCCTGCCAAATTTTGAGAACAACCCTGGTACTGACTTTAGCTCGAACCTTATTGGCTCCTTAAAATTCCTGTTTACGAGTTACAACAAAAAAGTAGCAAACCAAAAGTCTTACTTGATCTGATCATGACACCAGAATAATTATTCTTGAACAGATGACCGTCTTATTGTTGAAAGGAATGAAAATTCTGATGTCACTAATTAAAGAAATCAATTTCTCAATAAAGAAGCGAAAATTTGTTGACGTATTTTTGGCCAGAAAATTTCTTCTAAGTGGGGAAATATTTTCGCAAAAGGGGAAAAGTGAGGGCAAAGTGATAAAATTTTAGTCAAAAGGAGATGGGGAATCGATAAGAATCGCCTCTTACATGGGTAAAAGATTTCGAAAAGAAAGGAGAAAGGAATTGTTGGCTTTAGTAAGGGAAAAGTGGCTGTTAGAATGAGATTTTGTTAGTCTTTGTTGGAATGGCTGTGTGATATTTTAACAAAAGTAATTAGTTATTTGAATCTGTTGAAGATTTGTCCAATTGTATGATCGAACTTCGCAGATCGTACTGTACTGACTTTGAGTTTGTTGATTATCGCCTTGAAAATTCTCTGGCTCCAAGATATTCAAGTAACAAAACGGAACGCACACTAGGATTGCGAAGCTGTTATATATAAAATAGAAGAGACGTCTGTCTGTCTGTCCGTCTGTCTGTCTGTCCGTCTGTCTTATATTCAAGTAACAAATCGGAAAGAGTGTTGTGAATTTGGTTATGGTATTACAAAGTCATTCTATGAAACCCAGTCTTTGAAAAAAAGCGGAATGTGTAAAGAAAAATTACTGTATAAAGTGATTGACGAGGTGTTCTTTGTGCTAATAGTTAGGCTTTCATGATTTGCGATTTTTTTTATTAAAAGAGCAAACGGCTGCACCGGTTTGACTGGTTTTGGAATTGGCTTTGAATTTGGTTCGGAAACCGCGTTTATTTTCAACAGAAAGCTGAAAAGTGCTTCTTCTGAAAATGATTTCTAATTGGCTTTCACTTAAACTTTAAGTCCTTACTGAAATCAGTTGTCCTTACTGAAATTGAGTTGAAAACTTTGTGACATTCACGATGTTCCACTTTCTATTCTCACTTTTGGAACACCCGAATTCAATCAAAGACTTCTTTTTAATAAAAGTTCAATATTTCACCAGTTTTCTTTGGCTTCAATTATTTTTGATGGTCCGGCTTCTTATTTGAGCGCTAAATTGAATGTGAATGTGCTAGTTGTGATGGAGGAAAATGGATGAATCATTCGTTGAATCACATTCAATGTATTCTTTCACCCTAGAACATTCTCCCAGAAGTTTTTCTTAAAGAAATTTTTTGCCGTTTCATTTTCAGTTAATTAAACCCAGTCTGAAAGCCCTACAAGTCGAGCATTTCATAAATAATATTCAGTTCGCGCTGAATAATGACCGCAAGATGGCTAGAATTTTGCAATAACTTACCAATAAACTATATAATATCTTCAATTCTGCTATAAATAAGTCTTAAACTGTGCGGTAGTAAACTCAATTCTTATACTCATTTTATCTTTCACAAATTTCTGTCTCTACCTCATCCAAAATTAATGCTGTAACGAATGTTCCCCGTGCTAAAGTGTGATAAAATCTTGCGATCAAAAAATGTTTGAAAACGCCGAGCACATGTAAAAAAATCGCTTTTTTCGAATAGATCGACTAGTGAAAAGGACTGTCTAGGTGGAAGAGATCAAGCGTGAAATTGAAGGGGAAGGCCTCGAAGGGAGGAAGAGATCAGTCTTTCATTGAAAAAGGGAATTGAAAGGATCAGATCGTGTTGCGATTCGGGGAATTTCGCCTTTTTGAGAGTTTTAAGTCAGCTTTTGTTACGGTAGGGTAAAGGAGGGATGGAGCTACTGAAATTTCAATCTTTGAGAAGTCTGGGATTTACGATAATTTCGATCTTAGTTTTGACTTTTCCAACAGTTTTGCGTTTTTACTTTGTGGAAAATAAAGCCTAGATTCATCATTTTAGTGGAAAATAGGTCTAGCTTCATCGTCAAATAGGTCTAGCTTCTCTAGCTTCTCTAGCTTCATCGTTCTAAACTCATTGCATTCTAAAAATCCATCTTTGGTGGCTAGAAAGCGAGCGTTTTATGACCAAAACCAAAAACAAAACTCTTAACAAATAAATTTGGAACCTGTCCAACGAATTTGCCCATGTTCGGTATCTAATTTTTTTAAATTAGGAGAGATACACCCCTTTAGTCGTTTTTGCTCTTTCGATACACGTGGATAATTTGGCGCGTGACGATTTACGAGTAGACAAATTTCCAAAGAAAAAAATAAAAATGATTGAAAGACTAAAAAAAGGACTAAAGAAATAAAGGGAAATATCTCATTGCCATTATTACACGAAAATTTTAACATTTGGCGGAAGAACGGGGTGGCGTGAGTGGATTCGGCGGATTTTTTGACTGCCGATAGGTTTCCCTTGTCTCGACTGATTGCAAGACTATTCATTAGGATCATAATCAACCAAGCAAACCTTAAAGAATCTAACGACTGCTTAGTTTTTCTTGATAGCTTTTCTTGATAGCTTTTCTTGGTAGCTTTTCTTTTAAAGACTACAAAGTACTTGTTTTTGTATTTGTATTTGTATTTGTTTGTTTTTGTTTGTTTTGTAGTTTGTTCAATTCTTATTCTTAACAATTAGTATTGCTTATTGTTGGTCAATAATCAATAATAAATAATTATATCCTCTTTATCACCTGAGGAATCTCGAAGTTTGTTCTCCTTTTCTACTTGTTCTTCTCTTCTTCGTCTTTGTTCTTCCTTTTCAACTAAGGAATCCCCAAGTTTGTTTTTCTTTTCTACTTTTTTTTTGAGGGCATTGCTCTTCGTGTGTTGATTTTTTTTTTGTTTGTGAGATGGTGGTCATTTTGACGGGGTCGTAAAACCCAAAGAATTGAATTGAAAGGGGTTTATTGGAAAAAAAATGGGGATATAGACAGAGAGACAGTGGAATCTTCCTCGTTTTTGCTGTGCATTGTAGATGGGCTAATATTGGATGGAGAAAGCCATATGAAACTAAAGATTGATGAAACTAGAGTTCCTAGAACTAGAGTTCCTAGAACTAGAGTTCCTAGAACTAGAGTTCCTAGAACTAGAGTTCCTAGAACTAGAGTTCCTAGAACTAGAGTTCCTAGAACTAGAGTTCCTAGAACTAGAGTTCCTAGAACTAGAGTTCCTAGAACTAGAGTTCCTAGAACTAGAGTGTGTTCCTTTGTGTTTTCTAAAATGTGCCAACTTGTCTCTAGTTTTATCCATTTAGTTACCCTTTTTTTCCTATTCTGTAAAGGTTCACAGAAGATAAAGTCGACAAAAACTAGAGACAAGATTATTTTTGCAGTTATAGGTTCTGTTTTGGTTTTAAAGTTTAAAGTTATAAGTGTTAATAGTTTTAGAAAACGCAATACTTACACTAGTTGCAACAGTTGGATTATGATAGGTTTTTCTAGAGACATCTTGGGAATTCTTGCCACAAATGATCTAAATGGTTTCAATTTCTGAATGGTCTGAAATTTTGGTACCCATTAATCATTTTGGCACATCACTCCACCTTAATATACACTCCAGAAATCAAAAAATTCCCCAAAAAAAACCATACTCATTGACACACAGACATCTGAGTATTTCACCATTTCAAAATGCTCAACCCGATCACGCCATTCAGAAAGATGGTGATCATCGAAGAAGAGAAGAAAAGAGATCGCTTTGATGATTCATCTCCCACAGTCCCCCCCCTTTCCCTCAATTTGCACATCAACGCACGCAAAAGTAGCTGTTTTGTTTTCTTTTGACGCTTTGGCCCTGAGAATTTGTTTCTAGAAGTCAAAACATGTTGAAACAATGACTTAGTGAACCATTTTATAAATTTTACATTTTATAAATTTTTAGCCCACCCCCATAATGACGGTGCGGAGTGTTGCGTAGTCTAGC